>CAKAJE020000769.1:143638-275460 GCA_916610135.2 Macropis europaea
CTATTAAACTTCTATGATAGGGCAATCAGAGACCCGAGTAGAGCATATTATATTATGGTTAATATAAGAATTCTGCGTAATTCTATCACGTTTGTTCAATTTACGTAGCTCCAACTTCAGATAGTGTATTGGGCTAGACGGCATCTTAAAGCGCATGAAATGACGAGTAAAATGTACTACTAAACTTCTATGATAGGGCAATCAGAGACCCGATTAGATGATTTTATATTATTGTTAATATAAGAATTCTGTGTAATTTTATCACATTTGTTCAATTTACGTCGCCCCAATTTCAAATAGCGTATTGGTGTAAGCGGCAGCTTAAAGCGCATGAAATGTTTAGTAAAATGCACTATTAAACTTCTAGGATAGGGCAAACAGAGACCCGACTAGATCATTTTATATTATGGTTAATATAAGAATTAAGCGTAATTCTATCACATTTGTTCAATTTACGTCGCTCCTATTTCAGATAGCGTATTGGGCTAGGTGGCATCTTAAAGCGCATGAAGTGTCGAGTAAAATGATCTACTATACTTCTAGGATAGGGCAACCAGAGACCCGATTAGATCATTTTATATTATTGTTAATATAAGAATTCTGCGTAATTCTCTCACATTTGTTCAATTTACGTCACTCCTATTTCAGATAGCGTATTGGGCTATACGGCACCTTAAAGCGCATGAAATGACGAGTAAAATGCACTATTAAGCTTCTATGATAGGGCAATCAGAGACCCGATTAGGTCATCTTATATTATGGTAAATATAAGAATTCAGCGATACTTTATCACATTTGTACAATTTACGTCGCCCCTATTCCAGACAGCGTATTGGGCTTGGGGGCATCCTAAAGCGCATCAAGCGTCGAGCAAAATGCGCTATTTAACTTCTAGAGTAGGGAAATCAGAGACCCGAATAGATCGTATTATATTATGGTTAATATAAGAATTCTGCGTAATTCTATCACGTTTGTTCAATTTACGTAGCTCCAATTTCAGATAGGGTATTGGGCTAGGTGGCATCTTAAAGCGCATGAAGTGTCGAGTAAAATGATCTACTATACTTCTAGGATAGGGCAACCAGAGACCCGATTAGATCATCTTACATTATTGTTAATATAAGAATTCTGCGTAATTCTCTCACATTTGTTCAATTTACGTCACTCCTATTTCAGATAGCGTATTGGGCTATACGGCACCTTAAAGCGCATGAAATGACGAGTAAAATCCACTATTAAGCTTCTATGATAGGGCAATCAGAGACCCGATTAGATCATTTTAAATTATGGTTAAGATAAGAATTCTGCGTAATTCTACCACACTTGTTCAATTTACGACGCTCCTATTTCAGATAGTGTATGGTCTAGGCGGCATCTTAAAGCGCATGAAATGTCGAGTAAAATGCACTATTAAACTTCTCGGATAGGGCAATCAGAGATCCGATTAGGTTATTTTAAATTATGGTTAATATAAGAATTCTGCGTAATTCTATCACATTTGTACAATTTACGTCGCTCCAATTTCAGATAGGGTATTGGGCTAGGTGGCATCTTAAAGCGCATGAAGTGTCGAGTAAAATGATCTACTATACTTCTAGGATAGGGCAACCAGAGACCCGATTAGATCATCTTACATTATTGTTAATATAAGAATTCTGCGTAATTCTCTCACATTTGTTCAATTTACGTCACTCCTATTTCAGATAGCGTATTGGGCTATACGGCACCTTAAAGCGCATGAAATGACGAGTAAAATGCACTATTAAGCTTCTATGATAGGGCAATCAGAGACCCGATTAGGTCATCTTATATTATGGTAAATATAAGAATTCAGCGATACTTTATCACATTTGTACAATTTACGTCGCCCCTATTCCAGACAGCGTATTGGGCTTGGGGGCATCCTAAAGCGCATCAAGCGTCGAGCAAAATGCGCTATTTAACTTCTAGAGTAGGGCAATCAGAGACCCGAATAGATCGTATTATATTATGGTTAATATAAGAATTCTGCGTAATTCTATCACGTTTGTTCAATTTACGTAGCTCCAATTTCAGATAGGGTATTGGGCTAGGTGGCATCTTAAAGCGCATGAAGTGTCGAGTAAAATGATCTACTATACTTCTAGGATAGGGCAACCAGAGACCCGATTAGATCATCTTACATTATTGTTAATATAAGAATTCTGCGTAATTCTCTCACATTTGTTCAATTTACGTCACTCCTATTTCAGATAGCGTATTGGGCTATACGGCACCTTAAAGCGCATGAAATGACGAGTAAAATCCACTATTAAGCTTCTATGATAGGGCAATCAGAGACCCGATTAGATCATTTTAAATTATGGTTAAGATAAGAATTCTGCGTAATTCTACCACACTTGTTCAATTTACGACGCTCCTATTTCAGATAGTGTATGGTCTAGGCGGCATCTTAAAGCGCATGAAATGGCGAGTAAAATGCACTATTCAACCTCTATGATAGGCCAATCTGTGACCGGATTAGATCATTTAATATTATGGTTAATTTAAGGATGCAGCAAAATTCTATCACATTTGTTCAATTTGCGTCGCTCCTATTTCAGATAGCGTATTGGACTAAGCGGCATTTCAAAGGGCATGAAATGGCGAGTAAAATGCACTATTAAACTTCTAGGGTAGGGCAAACAGAGACCCGATTAGATCATTTCATATTATGGTTAATTTAAGAATTCAGCAAATTTCTATCACATTTGTTCAATTTACGTCGTTCCTATTTCAGATAGCGTACTGGGCTAAGCGGCATCGTAAAGCGCGTGGAATGGCGAGTAAAATTCACTGTTAAACTTCTATGATAGGGCAATCAGAGACCCGATTAGATCATTTTATATTTTGGTTAATATAAGAATTCAGCGAAATTCTATCACATTGGTTCAATTTACGTCGCTCCTATTTCAGATAGCTTATTGGGCTAAGCGGCATCTCAAAGCGCATGATATGACGAGTGAAATGCACTATTAAACTTCTAGGGTAGGGCGAACAGAAACCCGATTAGATCATTTTACATTAATGTTAATATAAGAATTCAGCGAAATTCTATCACATTTGTTCAATTTACATCGCTCATATTTCAGATAGCGTACTGGGCCAAGCGGCATCTCAAAGCGCATGAAATGGCGAGTAAAATGCAGTATTAAACTTCTAGGGTAAGGCAAACAGAGACCCGATTAGATCATTTTATATTTTGTTTAATATAAGATTTCTGGGAAATTCTATAACATTTGTTCAATTTACGTCGCTCCTATTTCAGATAGCGTATCGTGCTAAGCGGCACCTCAAAGCGCATGAAATGGCGAATAAAATGAACTACTAAACTTCTAGGCTAGGGCGAACAGAGACCCGGTTAGATCATTTTACATTATGGTTCATAAAAGAATTCAGCGAAATTCTATCACATTTGTTCAACTTATGTCGCTCCTATTTCAGGTAGCGTGTTGGGCTAACGTGCAGCTCAAAGCGCATGGAATGGCGAGTAAAATGGACTATTAAACTTCTAGGGTAGGGCAATCAGAGATCCGATTAGATCATTTTAAATTATGCTTAATTTAACAATTCAGCAAAATTCTATCACATTTGTTGAATTTACGTCGCTCCTATTTCAGATAGCGTATTGGGCTAAGCGGCATCTCAAAGCGCATGAACTGGCGAGTAAAAGGCACTATTAAACTTCTATGATAGGGCAATCAGAGACCCGATTAGATCATTTTATATTTTGGTTAATATAAGAATTCAGCGAGATTCTATCACATTCGTTCAATTTACGTCGCTCCTATTTCAGATAGCGTATTGGGCTAAGCGGCATCTGGAAGCGCATGAAATGGCGAGTAAAATGCACTATTAAACTTCTAGGGTAAGGCAAACAGAGACCCGATTAGATCATTTTATATTACGGTTAATATAAGAATTCAGCGTTATCCTATCACATTTGTTCAACTTTCGTCACTCCTATTTCAGATAGCGTACTAGGCTAGGCGGCATCTCAAAGTGCATGAAATGGCGAATAAAAGGGACTATTAAACTTCTAGGGTAGGGCGAACTGAGACCCGATTAGATCATTTTCATTAAGGTTAATATAAGGATTCAGCGAAATTCTATCACATTTGTTCAAGTTACGTCGCTCCTATTTCAGATAGCGTACTGGGCTAGGCGGCATCTTAAAGCCCGTGGAATGGCGAGTAAAATGCACTATTAAACTTCTATGATAGGGCAATCAGAGACCCGATTAGATCCTTTTATATTTTGGTTTATATAAGAATTCAGCGAAATTCTATTACATTTGTTCAATTTACGTCGCTCCTATTTCAGATAGCTTATTGGGCTAAGCGGCGACTCAAAGCGCATGAAATGACGAGTGAAATGCACTATTAAACTTCTAGGGTAGGGCAAACAGAGTCCCGATTAGATCATTTTATATTATGGTTAATTTAAGAATTCAGCAAAATTCTATTACATTTGTTCAATTTACGTCGCACCTATTTCAGATAGCGTACTGGGCTAGGCGGCATCTTAAAGCGCGTGGAATGGCGAGTAAAATGCACTATTAAAATTCTATGGTAGGGCAATCAGAGACCCGATTAGATCATTTTATATTTTGGTTCATATAAGAATTCAGCGAAATTCTATCACATTTGTTCAATTTACGTCGCTCCTATTTCAGATAGCGTATTGGGCTATGCGGCATCTCAAAGCGCATGAAATGACGAGTAAAATGCACTATTAAACTTCTATGATAGGGCAATCAGAGACCCGAGTAGAGCATATTATATTATGGTTAATATAAGAATTCTGCGTAATTCTATCACGTTTGTTCAATTTACGTAGCTCCAACTTCAGATAGTGTATTGGGCTAGACGGCATCTTAAAGCGCATGAAATGACGAGTAAAATGTACTACTAAACTTCTATGATAGGGCAATCAGAGACCCGATTAGATGATTTTATATTATTGTTAATATAAGAATTCTGTGTAATTTTATCACATTTGTTCAATTTACGTCGCCCCAATTTCAAATAGCGTATTGGTGTAAGCGGCAGCTTAAAGCGCATGAAATGTTTAGTAAAATGCACTATTAAACTTCTAGGATAGGGCAAACAGAGACCCGACTAGATCATTTTATATTATGGTTAATATAAGAATTAAGCGTAATTCTATCACATTTGTTCAATTTACGTCGCTCCTATTTCAGATAGCGTATTGGGCTAGGTGGCATCTTAAAGCGCATGAAGTGTCGAGTAAAATGATCTACTATACTTCTAGGATAGGGCAACCAGAGACCCGATTAGATCATTTTATATTATTGTTAATATAAGAATTCTGCGTAATTCTCTCACATTTGTTCAATTTACGTCGCTCCTATTTCAGATAGCGTATTGGGCTAAGCGGCATCTGGAAGCGCATGAAATGGCGAGTAAAATGCACTATTAAACTTCTAGGGTAAGGCAAACAGAGACCCGATTAGATCATTTTATATTACGGTTAATATAAGAATTCAGCGTTATCCTATCACATTTGTTCAACTTTCGTCACTCCTATTTCAGATAGCGTACTAGGCTAGGCGGCATCTCAAAGTGCATGAAATGGCGAATAGAAGGGACTATTAAACTTCTAGGGTAGGGCAAACAGAGTCCCGATTAGATCATTTTATATTATGGTTAATTTAAGAATTCAGCAAAATTCTATTACATTTGTTCAATTTACGTCGCACCTATTTCAGATAGCGTACTGGGCTAGGCGGCATCTTAAAGCGCGTGGAATGGCGAGTAAAATGCACTATTAAAATTCTATGGTAGGGCAATCAGAGACCCGATTAGATCATTTTATATTTTGGTTCATATAAGAATTCAGCGAAATTCTATCACATTTGTTCAATTTACGTCGCTCCTATTTCAGATAGCGTATTGGGCTATGCGGCATCTCAAAGCGCATGAAATGACGAGTAAAATGCGCTATTAAACTTCTATGATAGGGCAATCAGAGACCCGAGTAGAGCATATTATATTATGGTTAATATAAGAATTCTGCGTAATTCTATCACGTTTGTTCAATTTACGTAGCTCCAACTTCAGATAGTGTATTGGGCTAGACGGCATCTTAAAGCGCATGAAATGACGAGTAAAATGTACTACTAAACTTCTATGATAGGGCAATCAGAGACCCGATTAGATGATTTTATATTATTGTTAATATAAGAATTCTGTGTAATTTTATCACATTTGTTCAATTTACGTCGCCCCAATTTCAAATAGCGTATTGGTGTAAGCGGCAGCTTAAAGCGCATGAAATGTTTAGTAAAATGCACTATTAAACTTCTAGGATAGGGCAAACAGAGACCCGACTAGATCATTTTATATTATGGTTAATATAAGAATTAAGCGTAATTCTATCACATTTGTTCAATTTACGTCGCTCCTATTTCAGATAGCGTATTGGGCTAAGCGGCATCTCAAAGCGCATGAACTGGCGAGTAAAAGGCACTATTAAACTTCTATGATAGGGCAATCAGAGACCCGATTAGATCATTTTATATTTTGGTTAATATAAGAATTCAGCGAGATTCTATCACATTCGTTCAATTTACGTCGCTCCTATTTCAGATAGCGTATTGGGCTAAGCGGCATCTGGAAGCGCATGAAATGGCGAGTAAAATGCACTATTAAACTTCTAGGGTAAGGCAAACAGAGACCCGATTAGATCATTTTATATTACGGTTAATATAAGAATTCAGCGTTATCCTATCACATGTGTTCAACTTTCGTCACTCCTATTTCAGATAGCGTACTAGGCTAGGCGGCATCTCAAAGTGCATGAAATGGCGAATAAAAGGGACTATTAAACTTCTAGGGTAGGGCGAACTGAGACCCGATTAGATCATTTTCATTAAGGTTAATATAAGGATTCAGCGAAATTCTATCACATTTGTTCAAGTTACGTCGCTCCTATTTCAGATAGCGTACTGGGCTAGGCGGCATCTTAAAGCCCGTGGAATGGCGAGTAAAATGCACTATTAAACTTCTATGATAGGGCAATCAGAGACCCGATTAGATCCTTTTATATTTTGGTTTATATAAGAATTCAGCGAAATTCTATTACATTTGTTCAATTTACGTCGGTCCTATTTCAGATAGCTTATTGGGCTAAGCGGCGCCTCAAAGCGCATGAAATGACGAGTCAAATGCACTGTTAAACTTCTAGGGTAGGGCAAACAGAGACCCGATTAGATCATTTTATATTATGGTTAATTTAAGAATTCAGCAAAATTCTATTACATTTGTTCAATTTACGTCGCACCTATTTCAGATAGCGTACTGGGCTAGGCGGCATCTTAAAGCGCGTGGAATGGCGAGTAAAATGCACTATTAAAATTCTATGGTAGGGCAATCAGAGACCCGATTAGATCATTTTATATTTTGGTTCATATAAGAATTCAGCGAAATTCTATCACATTTGTTCAATTTACGTCGCTCCTATTTCAGATAGCGTATTGGGCTATGCGGCATCTCAAAGCGCATGAAATGACGAGTAAATGCACTATTAAACTTCTATGATAGGGCAATCAGAGACCCGAGTAGATCGTATTATATTATGGTTAATATAAGAATTCTGCGTAATTCTATCACGTTTGTTCAATTTACGTAGCTCCAACTTCAGATAGTGTATTGGGCTAGACGGCATCTTAAAGCGCATGAAATGACGAGTAAAATGTACTACTAAACTTCTATGATAGGGCAATCAGAGACCCGATTAGATGATTTTATATTATTGTTAATATAAGAATTCTGTGTAATTTTATCACATTTGTTCAATTTACGTCGCCCCAATTTCAAATAGCGTATTGGTGTAAGCGGCAGCTTAAAGCGCATGAAATGTTTAGTAAAATGCACTATTTAAACTTCTAGGATAGGGCAAACAGAGACCCGACTAGATCATTTTATATTATGGTTAATATAAGAATTAAGCGTAATTCTATCACATTTGTTCAATTTACGTCGCTCCTATTTCAGATAGCGTATTGGGCTAGGTGGCATCTTAAAGCGCATGAAGTGTCGAGTAAAATGATCTACTATACTTCTAGGATAGGGCAACCAGAGACCCGATTAGATCATTTTATATTATTGTTAATATAAGAATTCTGCGTAATTCTATCACATTTGTTCAATTTACGTCGCTCCTATTTCAGATAGCGTATTGGGCTAAGCGGCATCTGGAAGCGCATGAAATGGCGAGTAAATGCACTATTAAACTTCTAGGGTAAGGCAAACAGAGACCCGATTAGATCATTTTATATTACGGTTAATATAAGAATTCAGCGTTATCCTATCACATTTGTTCAACTTTCGTCACTCCTATTTCAGATAGCGTACTAGGCTAGGCGGCATCTCAAAGTGCATGAAATGGCGAATAGAAGGGACTATTAAACTTCTAGGGTAGGGCAAACAGAGTCCCGATTAGATCATTTTATATTATGGTTAATTTAAGAATTCAGCAAAATTCTATTACATTTGTTCAATCATACGTCGCACCTATTTCAGATAGCGTACTGGGCTAGGCGGCATCTTAAAGCGCGTGGAATGGCGAGTAAAATGCACTATTAAAATTCTATGGTAGGGCAATCAGAGACCCGATTAGATCATTTATATTTTGGTTCATATAAGAATTCAGCGAAATTCTATCACATTTGTTCAATTTACGTCGCTCCTATTTCAGATAGCGTATTGGGCTATGCGGCATCTCAAAGCGCATGAAATGACGAGTAAAATGCGCTATTAAACTTCTATGATAGGGCAATCAGAGACCCGAGTAGAGCATATTATATTATGGTTAATATAAGAATTCTGCGTAATTCTATCACGTTTGTTCAATTTACGTAGCTCCAACTTCAGATAGTGTATTGGGCTAGACGGCATCTTAAAGCGCATGAAATGACGAGTAAAATGTACTACTAAACTTCTATGATAGGGCAATCAGAGACCCGATTAGATGATTTTATATTATGTGTAATATAAGAATTCTGGTGTAATTTTATCACATTTGTTCAATTTACGTCGCCCCAATTTCAAATAGCGTATTGGTGTAAGCGGCAGCTTAAAGCGCATGAAATGTTTAGTAAAATGCACTATTAAACTTCTAGGATAGGGCAAACAGAGACCCGACTAGATCATTTTATATTATGGTTAATATAAGAATTAAGCGTAATTCTATCACATTTGTTCAATTTACGTCGCTCCTATTTCAGATAGCGTATTGGGCTAAGCGGCATCTCAAAGCGCATGAACTGGCGAGTAAAAGGCACTATTAAACTTCTATGATAGGGCAATCAGAGACCCGATTAGATCATTTTATATTTTGGTTAATATAAGAATTCAGCGAAATTCTATCACATTTGTTCAATTTACGTCGCTCCTATTTCAGATAGCGTATTGGGCTAAGCGGCATCTGGAAGCGCATGAAATGGCGAGTAAAATGCACTATTAAACTTCTAGGGTAAGGCAAACAGAGACCCGATTAGATCATTTTATATTACGGTTAATATAAGAATTCAGCGTTATCCTATCACATTTGTTCAACTTTCGTCACTCCTATTTCAGATAGCGTACTAGGCTAGGCGGCATCTCAAAGTGCATGAAATGGCGAATAAAAGGGACTATTAAACTTCTAGGGTAGGGCGAACTGAGACCCGATTAGATCATTTTCATTAAGGTTAATATAAGGATTCAGCGAAATTCTATCACATTTGTTCAAGTTACGTCGCTCCTATTTCAGATAGCGTACTGGGCTAGGCGGCATCTTAAAGCCCGTGGAATGGCGAGTAAAATGCACTATTAAACTTCTATGATAGGGCAATCAGAGACCCGATTAGATCCTTTTATATTTTGGTTTATATAAGAATTAAGCGTAATTCTATCACATTTGTTCAATTTACGTCGCTCCTATTTCAGATAGCGTATTGGGCTAGGTGGCATCTTAAAGCGCATGAAGTGTCGAGTAAAATGATCTACTATACTTCTAGGATAGGGCAACCAGAGACCCGATTAGATCATTTTATATTATTGTTAATATAAGAATTCTGCGTAATTCTCTCACATTTGTTCAATTTACGTCACTCCTATTTCAGATAGCGTATTGGGCTATACGGCACCTTAAAGCGCATGAAATGACGAGTAAAATGCACTATTAAGCTTCTATGATAGGGCAATCAGAGACCCGATTAGGTCATCTTATATTATGGTAAATATAAGAATTCAGCGATACTTTATCACATTTGTACAATTTACGTCGCCCCTATTCCAGACAGCGTATTGGGCTTGGGGGCATCCTAAAGCGCATCAAGCGTCGAGCAAAATACGCTATTTAACTTCTAGAGTAGGGCAATCAGAGACCCGAATAGATCGTATTATATTCTGGTTAATATAAGAATTCTGCGTAGTTCTATCACGTTTGTTCAATTTACGTAGCTCCAATTTCAGATAGGGTATTGGGCTAGGTGGCATCTTAAAGCGCATGAAGTGTCGAGTAAAATGATCTACTATACTTCTAGGATAGGGCAACCAGAGACCCGATTAGATCATCTTACATTATTGTTAATATAAGAATTCTGCGTAATTCTCTCACATTTGTTCAATTTACGTCACTCCTATTTCAGATAGCGTATTGGGCTATACGGCACCTTAAAGCGCATGAAATGACGAGTAAAATGCACTATTAAGCTTCTATGATAGGGCAATCAGAGACCCGATTAGATCATTTTAAATTATGGTTAAGATAAGAATTCTGCGTAATTCTACCACACTTGTTCAATTTACGACGCTCCTATTTCAGATAGTGTATGGTCGAGGCGGCATCTTAAAGCGCATGAAATGTCGAGTAAAATGCACTATTAAACTTCTCGGATAGGGCAATCAGAGATCCGATTAGGTTATTTTAAATTATGGTTAATATAAGAATTCTGCGTAATTCTATCACATTTGTACAATTTACGTCGCTCCTATTCCAGATAGCGTATTGGGCTAAGCGGCACCGTAAGCGCATGGAATGACGAGTAGAATGCAGTACTAAACTTCTTTGATAAGGCAATCAGAGAACCGATTAGATCATTTTATATTATGGTTAATATAAGTATTCTGCGTAACTCTATCGCATTTGTTCAATTTACGTCGCTCCTATTTCAGGAAACCTATTCGGCTAAACGGCACATTAAAGCGCATGAAATGGCGAGTAAAATGCGCTACTGAACTTCTTTGATAGGGCAATCAGAGACCCGATTAGATCGTCTTAAATTATGGTTAATATAAGAATTCTGCGTAATTCTATCACATTTATTCAATTTACGTCGCTCCTACTTCAGATAGCGTATTGGGCTAAGTCGCATCTTAAAGCGCATGAAATGTCGAGTAAAATACACTACTAAACTTCTCGGATAGGGCAATCAGAGACCCGAGTAGGTCATTTTATATTATGGCGAATATAAGAATTCCGCGAAACTCTATCACATTTGTTCAATTTACGTCGCTCCTATTTCAGAAAACCTATTCGGCTAAACGGCACATTAAAGCGCATGAAATGGCGAGTAAAATGCACTATTAAACTTCTATGATAGGGCAATCAGAGACCCGATTAGATCACTTTATATTATGGTTAATATAAGAATTATGCGTAATTCTATCACATTTGCTCAATTTACGTCGCTCCTATTTCTGATAGCGTATTGGGCTGTCTGGCACCTTAAAGAGCATGAAATGACGAGTAAAATGCACTATTAAACTTCTATGATAGGGCAATCAGAGACCCGAGTAGGGCATATTATATTATGGTTAATATAAGAATTCTGCGTAATTCTATCACGTTTGTTCAATTTACGTAGCTCCAATTTCAGATAGCGTATTCGACTAGGCGGCATCTTAAAGCGCATGAAATGTCGAGTAAATGCACTACTAAACTTCTCGGATTGGGCCATCAGAGACCCGATTAGGTCATCTTATATTATGGTTAATATAAGAATTCAGCGAAATTCTATCACATTTGTTCAATTTACGTCGCCCCTATTTCAGATAGCGTATTGGGCTAAGCAGCACCTTAAAGCGCATTAAATGACGAGTAAAATGCAGTATTAAACTTCTATGATAGGGCAATCAGAGACCCGATTAGATCATTTTATATTATGGTTAATATAAGAATTCTGCGTAATTCTCTCACATTTGTTCAATTTACGTCGCTCCTATTTCAGATAGCGTATTGGGATAGGCGACATCTTAAAGCGCATGGACTGACGAGTAAAATCCACTATTAAACTTCTATGATAGGGCAATCAGAGACCCGGTTAGATCATTCTATATTATGGTTAATATAAGAGTTCTGCGTAATTCTCTCACATTTGTTCGATTTACGTCGCTCCTATTTCAGATAGCGTATTGGGCTAAGAGGCACCTTAAAGCGCATGAAATGACGAGTAAAATGCACTATTAAGCTTCTAGGTTAAGGCAATCAGAGACCCGATTAGATCATTTTATATTATGGCTAATATAATAATTCTGCGTAATTCGATCACATTTGTTCAATTTACGTAGCTCCTATTTCAGATAGCGTATTGTGCTAAGCGGCATCTTAAAGCGCATGGAATGTCGAGTAAAATGCACTACTAAACTTCTGGGATAGGGCAATCAGAGACCCGATAAGGTCATTTTATATTATGGTTAATTTAAGAATTCAGCGAAATTCTATCACATTTGTGCAATTTACGTCGCTCCTATTTCAGATAACGTATTGGGCTAAGCGGTACCTCAAAGCGCATGAAATGGCGAGTAAAATGCACTATTACACTTCTAGGGTAAGGGAAACAGAGACCTGATTAGATCATTTTATATTACGGTTAATATAAGAATTCAGCGTAATTCTATCACATTTGTTCAACTTACGTCACTCCTACTTCATATAGCATACTGGCCAGGCGGCATCTTAAAGCTCGTGGAAGGGCGAGTAAAATGCACTGTTAAGCTCCTAGGGTAGGGCAAACAGAGACCCGATTAGATCATTTTATATCATAGTTAATTGAAGAATCCAGCGAAATTCTATCACATTTGTTCAATTTACGTCGCTCCTATTTCAGATAGCGTATTGGGCTAGGCGGCATATCAAAGCGCATGAAATGGCGAGTGAAATGCACTATTCAACTTCTATGATAGGCCAATCAGTGACCGGATTAGATCATTTAATATTATGGTTAAATTAAGAATGCAGCAAAATTCTATCACATTTGTTCAATTTACGTCGCTCCTATTTCAGATACCGTACTGGGCTAGGCGGCATCTTAAAGCGCGTGGAATGGCGTGTAAAATGCCCAATTAAACTTCTATGATAGGGCAACCAGAGACCCGATTAGATCATTTTATATTTTGGTTAATATAAGAATTCAGCGAAATTCTATCACATTTGTTCAATTTACTTCGCTCTTATTTCAGATAACGTATTGGGCTAAGCGGTACCTCAAAGCGCATGAAATGGCGAGTAAAATGCACTATTAAACTTCTAGGGTAGGGCAAACAGACACCCGATTAGATCATTTTATATTATGGTTAATTTAAGATTTCAGCAAAATTCTATCACATTTGTTCAATTTACGTCGCTCCTATTTCAGATAGCTTATTGGGCTAAGCGGCATCTCAAAGCGCATGAAATGACGAGTGAAATGCACTATTAAACTTCTAGGCTAGGGCGAACAGAAACCCGATTAGATCATTTTACATTAATGTTAATATAAGAATTCAGCGAAATTCTATCACATTTGTTCAATTTACGTCGCTCATATTTCAGCTAGCGTATTGGGCTAAGCGGCATCTCAAAGCGCAAGAAATGGCGAGTAAAATGCACTATTAAACTTCTAGGGTAGGGCAAACGGAGACCCGATTAGATCATTTTATATTACGGTTAATATAAGAATTCAGCGTAATTCTATCACATTTGTTCAACTTATGTCACTCCTATTTCAGATAGCGTACTGGGCTAGGCGGCATCTTAAAGCGCGTGGAAGGGCGAGTAAAATGCACTACTAAACTTCTATGATAGGGCAATCAGAGACCCGATTAGATCATTTTACATTATGGTTAATAAAAGAATTCAGCCAAATTCTATCACATTTGTTCAATTTACTTCGCTCCTATTTCAGATAGCGTATTGGGCTAAGCGACATCTCAAAGCGCATGAAATGACGTGTAAAATGCACTATTAAACTTCTAGGGTAGGGCAAACAGAGACCCGATTAGATCATTTTATATTATAGTTAATTTAAGAATTCAGCGAAATTCTATCACGTTTGTTCAATTTACGTCGCTCCTATTTCAGATAGCGGATTGGGCTAAGCGGCATATCGAAGCGCATGAAATGGCGAGTAAAATGCACTATTCAACCTCTATGATAGGCCAATCTGTGACCGGATTAGATCATTTAATATTATGGTTAATTTAAGGATGCAGCAAAATTCTATCACATTTGTTCAATTTACGTCGCTCCTATTTCAGATAGCGTATTGGACTAAGCGGCATTTCAAAGGGCATGAAATGGCGAGTAAAATGCACTATTAAACTTCTAGGGTAGGGCGAACAGAAACCCGATTAGATCATTTTACATTAATGTTAATATAAGAATTCAGCGAAATTCTATCACATTTGTTCAATTTACGTCGCTCATATTTCAGCTAGCGTATTGGGCTAAGCGGCATCTCAAAGCGCAAGAAATGGCGAGTAAAATGCACTATTAAACTTCTAGGGTAGGGCAAACGGAGACCCGATTAGATCATTTTATATTATGGTTAATTTAAGAATTCAGCAAAATTCTATTACATTTGTTCAATTTACGTCGCACCTATTTCAGATAGCGTATTAGGCTAGGCGGCATCTTAAAGCGCGTGGAATGGCGAGTAAAATGGACTATTAAACTTCTACGGTAGGGCAATCAGAGACCCGATTCTATCATTTTAAATTTTGGTACATATAAGAATTCAGCGAAATTCTATTACATTTGTTCAATTTTCGTCGCTCCTATTTCAGATAGCTTATTGGGATAAGCGGCACCTCAAGGCGCATGAAATGACGAGTGAAATGCACTATTAAACTTCTAGGGTAGGGCAAACAGAGACCCGATTAGATCATTTTATATTATGGTTAATTTAAGAATTCAACAAAATTCTATTACATTTGGTCAATTTACGTCGCACCTATTTCAGATAGCGTACTGGGCTAGGCGGCATCTTAAAGCGCGTGGAATGGCGAGTAAAATGCACCATTAAACTTCTAGGATAAGGCAAACAGAGACCTGATTAGATCATTTTATGTTACGGTTAATATAAGAATTCAGCGTAATTCTATCACATTTGTTCAACTTACGACGCTCCTATTTCAGATAGCCTACTGGACTAGGCGGCATCTTAAAGACCGTGGAATGGCGAGTAAAATGCCCTATTAAACTTCTAGGGTAGGGCAATCAGAGACCCGATTAGATCATTTTATATTATGGTTAATTTAAGAATTCAGCGTAATTGTATCACATTTGTTCAATTTACGTCGCTCCTATTTCAGATAGCGTATTGGGCTCAGCGGCATCTGAAAGCGCATGAACTGGCGAGTAAAATGCACTATTAAACTTCTAGGGTAAGGCAAACAGAGACCCGATTAGATCATTTTATATTTTGGTTAATATAAGAATTCAGCGGAATTCTATCACATTTGTTCAATTTACGTCGCTCCTATTTCAGATAGCGTATTGGGCTAAGCGGCACCTCAAAGCGCATGAAATGGCGAGCAAAATGCACTATTAAACTTCTAGTCTAGGGCAAACAGAGACCCGATTATATCATTTTATATTATGGTTAGTTTAAGAATTCAGCAAAATTCTATCACATTCCTTCAATTTACGTCGCTCCTATTTCAGATAGCGTATTGGGCTAACCGGCATCTCAAAGCGCATGAAATGGCGAGTAAAATGCACTGTTAAACTTCTAGGGTAAGGCAAACAGAGACCCGATTAGATCATTTTATATTACGGTTAATATAAGAATTCAGCGTAATTCTATCACATTTGTTCAACTTATGTCACTCCTACTTCAGATAGCGTATTGGGCTAAGCGGCGCCTCAAAACGCATGAAATGGCGAGTAAAATGCACTATTCAACTTCTTGTCTAGGGCAAACAGAGACCCGATTAGATCATTTTATATTATGGTTAATTTAAGAATTCAGCGTAATTCTATCACATTTGTTCAACTTACGACGCTCCTATTTCAGATAGCGTACTGGGCTAGGCGGCATCTTAAAGCGCGTGGAATGCCGAGTAAAATGCACTACTAAACTTCTATGATAGGGCAATCAGAGACCCGATTAGATCATTTTATATTATGGTTAATTTAAGAATTCAGCGAAATTCTATCACATTTGTTCAATTTACGTCGCTCCTATTTCAGACAGCGCATTGGGCTAGGCGGCATCTTAAAGCGCGTGGAAGGGCGAGTAAAATGTACTACTAAACTTCTATGATAGGGCAATCAGAGACCCGACTAGATCATTTTACATTATGGTTAATAAATGAATTCAGCCAAATTCTATCACATTTGCTCAATTTACTTCGCTCCTATTTCAGATAGCGTATTGGGCTAAGCGGCATCTCAAAGCCCATGAAATGACGAGTAAAATGCACTATTAAACTTCTAGGGTAGGGCAATCAGAGACCCGATTAGATCATTTTATATTATAGTTAATTTAAGAATTCAGCGAAATTCTATCAGATTTGTGCAGTTTACGTCGCTCCTATTTCAGACAGCGCATTGGGCTATGCGGCATCTCAAAGCGCATGAAATGGCGAGTAAAATGCACTATTAAACTTCTAGGGTACGGCAAACAGAGACCCGATGAGATCATTTTATATTAAAGTTAATATAAGTATTCATCGAAATTCTATCACATTTGTTCAATTTACGTCGCTCATATTTCAGATAGCATATTGGGCTAAACGGCATCTCAAAGCGCATGAAATGACGAGTGAAATGCACTATTATACTTCTAGGGTAGGGCGATCAGAGACCCGATTAGATCATTTTACATTAAGGTTAATATAAGAATTCAGGGAAATTCTATCACATTTGTTCAATTTACGTCGCTCCTATTTCACATAGCGTATTGGGCTAAGCGGCATCTCAAAGCGCATGAAATGGCGAGTAAAATGCACTGTTAAACTTCTAGGGTAGGGCAAACAGAGACCCAATTAGATCATTTTATATTATGGTTAATTTAAGAATTCAGCGGAATTCTATCACATTTGTTCAATTTACGTCGCTCCTATTTCAGATAGCGTATTGGGCTAAGCGGCGCCTCAAAGCGCATGAAATGGCGAGTAAAATGCACTATTCAACTTCTTGTCTAGGGCAAACAGAGACCCGATTAGATCATTTTATATTATGGTTAATTTAAGAATTCAGCGTAATTCTATCACATTTGTTCAACTTACGACGCTCCTATTTCAGATAGCGTACTGGGCTAGGCGGCATCTTAAAGCGCGTGGAATGCCGAGTAAAATGCACTACTAAACTTCTATGATAGGGCAATCAGAGACCCGATTAGATCATTTTATATTATGGTTAATTTAAGAATTCAGCGAAATTCTATCACATTTGTTCAATTTACGTCGCTCCTATTTCAGGTAGCGTACTGGGCTAGGCGGCATCTTAAAGCACTCGGAATGGCGAGTAAAATGCGCTATTAAACTTCTATGATAGGGCAATCAGAGACCCGACTAGATAATATTAAATTTTGGTTAATATAAGAATTCAGCGAAATTCTATCACATTTGTTCAATTTACGTCGCTCCTATTTCACATACCGTATTGGGCTAAGCGGCATCTCAAAGCGCATGAAATGGCGAGTAAAATGCACTGTTAAACTTCTAGGGTAGGGCAAACAGAGACCCAATTAGATCATTTTATATTATGGTTAATTTAAGAATTCAGCGGAATTCTATCACATTTGTTCAATTTACGTCGCTCCTATTTCAGATAGCGTATTGGGCTAAGCGGCGCCTCAAAGCGCATGAAATGGCGAGTAAAATGCACTATTCAACTTCTTGTCTAGGGCAAACAGAGACCCGATTAGATCATTTTATATTATGGTTAATTTAAGAATTCAGCAAAATTCTATCACATTTGTTCAATTTACGTCGCTAATATTTCAGATAGCTTATTGGTCTAAGCGGCATCTCAAAGGGCATGAAATGGCGAGTGAAATGCACTATTAAACTTCTAGGGTAGGGCGAACAGAGACCCGATTAGATCATTTAACATTAAGGTTAATATAAGAATTCAGGGAAATTCTATCACATTTGTTCAATTTACGACGCTCCTATTTCAGATAGCGTTTTGAGCGAGGCGGCATCTTAAAGGGCATGAAATGTCGAGTAAAATGCACTATTAAACTTCTATGATAGGGCAATCAGGGGCGCGATTAGATCATTTTATATTATTGTTAATATAAGAGTGCATCGTAATTTTATCACATTTGTTCAAATTACGTCGCCCCTATTTCTGATAGCGTATTGGGCTAGGTTGCATCATAAAGCGTATAAAATGTCGAGTAAAATGCACTATTAAACTTCTATGGTAGGGCAATCAGAGACCCGAATAGATCGTATTATGTTATGGTTTATATAAGAATTCTGCATAATTCTATCACATTTGTTCAATTTACGTCGCTCCTATTTCAGGTAGCGTACTGGGCTAGGCGGCATCTTAAAGCACTCGGAATGGCGAGTAAAATGCGCTATTAAACTTCTATGATAGGGCAATCAGAGACCAAGACTAGATAATATTAAATTTTGGTTAATATAAGAATTCAGCGAAATTCTATCACATTTGTTCAATTTACGTCGCTCCTATTTCACATACCGTATTGGGCTAAGCGGCATCTCAAAGCGCATGAAATGGCGAGTAAAATGCACTGTTAAACTTCTAGGGTAGGGCAAACAGAGACCCGATTAGATCATTTTATATTATGGTTAATTTAAGAATTCAGCAAAATTCTATTACATTTGTTCAATTTACGTCGCACCTATTTCAGATAGCGTACTGGGCTAGGAGGCATCTTAAAGCGCGTGGAATATTGAGTAAAATGCACCATTAAACTTCTAGGATAAGGCAAACAGAGACCTGATTAGATCATTTTATGTTACGGTTAATATAAGAATTCAGCGTAATTCTATCACATTCGTTCAACTTACGACGCTCCTATTTCAGATAGCCTACTGGACTAGGCGGCATCTTAAAGACCGTGGAATGGCGAGTAAAATGCCCTATTAAACTTCTAGGGTAGGGCAATCAGAGACCCGATTAGATCATTTTATATTATGGTTAATTTAAGAATTCAGCGTAATTGTATCACATTTGTTCAATTTACGTCGCTCCTATTTCAGATAGCGTATTGGGCTCAGCGGCATCTGAAAGCGCATGAACTGGCGAGCAAAATGCGCTATTAAACTTCTAGGGTAAGGCAAACAGAGACCCGATTAGATCATTTTATATTTTGGTTAATATAAGAATTCAGCGGAATTCTATCACATTTGTTCAACTTATGTCACTCCTATTTCAGATAGCGTACTGGGCTAGGCGGCATCTTAAAGCGCGTGGAAGGGCGAGTAAAATGTACTACTAAACTTCTATGATAGGGCAATCAGAGACCCGACTAGATCATTTTACATTATGGTTAATAAATGAATTCAGCCAAATTCTATCACATTTGCTCAATTTACTTCGCTCCTATTTCAGATAGCGTATTGGGCTAAGCGGCATCTCAAAGCCCATGAAATGACGAGTAAAATGAACTATTAAACTTCTAGGGTAGGGCAATCAGAGACCCGATTAGATCATTTTATATTATAGTTAATTTAAGAATTCAGCGAAATTCTATGAGATTTGTGCAGTTTACGTCGCTCCTATTTCAGACAGCGCATTGGGCTATGCGGCATCTCAAAGCGCATGAAATGGCGAGTAAAATGCACTATCAAACTTCTAGGGTACGGCAACCAGAGACCCGATGAGATCATTTTATATTAAAGTTAATATAAGTATTCATCGAAATTCTATCACATTTGTTCAATTTACGTCGCTCATATTTCAGATAGCATATTGGGCTAAACGGCATCTCAAAGCGCATGAAATGACGAGTGAAATGCACTATTATACTTCTAGGGTAGGGCGATCAGAGACCCGATTAGATCATTTTACATTAAGGTTAATATAAGAATTCAGGGAAATTCTATCACATTTGTTCAATTTACGTCGCTCCTATTTCACATAGCGTATTGGGCTAAGCGGCATCTCAAAGCGCATGAAATGGCGAGTAAGATGCACTATTAAACTTCTAGGATAAGGCAAACAGAGACCTGATTAGATCATTTTATATTACGGTTAATATAAGAATTCAGCGTAATTCTATCACATTTGTTCAACTTACGACGCATCTATTTCAGATAGCGTACTGGTCAAAGCGGCAGCTCAAAGCGCATGAAATGGCGAGTAAAATGCACTATTAAACTTCTAGGGTAGGGCAAACAGAGACCCGATTAGATCATTTTATATTATGGTTAATTTAAGAATTCAGCAAAATTCTATTACATTTGTTCAATTTACGTCGCACCTATTTCAGATAGCATATTAGGCTAGGCGGCATCTTAAAGCGCGTGGAATGGCGAGTAAAATGCACTGTTAAACTTCTACGGTAGGGCAATCAGAGACCCGATTCTATCATTTTAAATTTTGGTACATATAAGAATTCAGCGAAATTCTATTACATTTGTTCAATTTTCGTCGCTCCTATTTCAGATAGCTTATTGGGCTAAGCGGCACCTCAAGGCGCATGAAATGACGAGTGAAATGCACTATTAAACTTCTAGGGTAGGGCAAACAGAGACCCGATTAGATCATTTTATATTATGGTTAATTTAAGAATTCAGCAAAATTCTATTACATTTGTTCAATTTACGTCGCACCTATTTCAGATAGCGTACTGGGCTAGGCGGCATCTTAAAGCGCGTGGAATAATGAGTAAAATGCACCATTAAACTTCTAGGATAAGGCAAACAGAGACCTGATTAGATCATTTTATGTTACGGTTAATATAAGAATTCAGCGTAATTCTATCACATTTGTTCAACTTACGACGCTCCTATTTCAGATAGCCTACTGGACTAGGCGGCATCTTAAAGACCGTGGAATGTCGAGTAAAATGCCCTATTAAACTTCTATGATAGGGCAATCAGAGACCCGACTAGATAATATTAAATTTTGGTTAATATAAGAATTCAGCGAAATTCTATCACATTTGTTCAATTTACGTCGCTCCTATTTCACATAGCGTATTGGGCTAAGCGGCATCTCAAAGCGCATGAAATGGCGAGTAAAATGCTCTATTAAACTTCTAGGGCATGGCAATCAGAGACCCGATTAGATCATTTTATATTATAGTTAATTTAAGAATTCAGCGAAATTCTATCACATTTGTTCAATTTACGTCGCTCCTATTTCAGATAGCGTATTGGGCTAAGCGGCGCCTCAAAGCGCTTGAAATGGCGAGTAAAATGCACTATTAAACTTCTTGTCTAGGGCAAACAGAGACCCGATTAGATCATTTTATATTATGGTTAATTTAAGAATTCAGCGTAATTCTATCACATTTGTTCAACTTACGACGCTCCTATTTCAGATAGCGTATTGGGCTAAGCGGCATCTCAAAGCGCATGAAATGGCGAGTAAGATGCACTATTAAACTTCTAGGATAAGGGAAACAGAGACCTGATTAGATCATTTTATATTACGGTTAATATAAGAATTCAGCGTAATTCTATCACATTTGTTCAACTTACGACGCATCTATTTCAGATAGCGTACTGGTCTAAGCGGCAGCTCAAAGCGCATGAAATGGCGAGTAAAATGCACTATTAAACTTCTAGGGTAGGGCAAACAGAGACCCGATTAGATCATTTTATATTATGGTTAATTTAAGAATTCAGCAAAATTCTATTACATTTGTTCAATTTACGTCGCACCTATTTCAGATAGCGTATTAGGCTAGGCGGCATCTTAAAGCGCGTGGAATGGCGAGTAAAATGCACTATTAAACTTCTACGGTAGGGCAATCAGAGACCCGATTCTATCATTTTAAATTTTGGTACATATAAGAATTCAGCGAAATTCTATTACATTTGTTCAATTTTCGTCGCTCCTATTTCAGATAGCTTATTGGGCTAAGCGGCACCTCAACGCGCATGAAATGTCGAGTGAAATGCACTATTAAACTTCTAGGGTAGGGCAAACAGAGACACGATTAGATCATTTTATATTATGGTTAATTTAAGAATTCAGCAAAATTCTATTACATTTGTTCAATTTACGTCGCACCTATTTCAGATAGCGTACTGGTCTAGGCGGCATCTTAAAGCGCGTGGAATGGCGAGTAAAATGCACCATTAAACTTCTAGGATAAGGCAAACAGAGACCTGATTAGATCATTTTATGTTACAGTTAATATAAGAATTCAGCGTAATTCTATCACATTTGTTCAACTTACGACGCTCCTATTTCAGATAGCCTACTGGACTAGGCGGCATCTTAAAGCCCGTGGAATGGCGAGTAAAATGCACTATTAAACTTCTAGGGTAGGGCAATCAGAGACCCGATTAGATCATTTTATATTATAATTAATTTAAGAATTCAGCGAAATTCTATCACATTTGTTCAACTTACGACGCTCCTATTTCAGATAGCGTATTGGGCTAAGCGGCATCTCAAAGCGCATGAAATCGCGAGTAAAATGCACTATTATACTTCTAGGGTAGTGCAAACAGAGACCTGATTAGATCATTTTATATTATGGTTTATTTAAGAATTCTGCAAAATTCTAACACATTTGTTCAATTTACGTGGCTCCTATTTCAGATAGCGTACTGGGCTAGGCGGCATCTTAGAGCGCGTGGAATGGCGAGTAAAATGCACTGTTAAACTTCTAGGGTAAGGCAAACAGAGACCCGATTAGATCATTTTATATTACGGTTAATATAAGAATTCAGCGTAATTCTATCACATTTGTTCAACTTATGTCACTCCTATTTCAGATAGTGTACTGGGCTAGGCGGCATCTTAAAGCGCGTGCAAGGGCGAGTACAATGTACTACTAAACTTCTATGATAGGGCAATCAGAGACCCGATTAGATCATTTTACATTATAGTTAATAAAAGAATTCAGCCAAATTCTATCACATTTGATCAATTTACTTCGCTCCTATTTCAGACAGCGCATTGGACTAAGCGGTATCTCAAAGCGCATGAAATGGCGAGTAAAATGCACTATTAAACTTCTAGGGCAGGGCAATCAGAGACCCGATTAGATCATTTTATATTATAGTTAATTTAAGAATTCAGCGAAATTCTATCACATTTGTTCAATTTACGTCGCTCCTATTTCAGATAGCGTATTGGGCTAGGCGGCATTTCAAAGCGCTTGAAATGGCGAGTAAAATGCACTATTAAACTTCTAGGATAAGGCAAACAGAGACCTGATTAGATCATTTTATATGACGGTTAATATAAGAATTCAGCGTAATTCTATCACATTTGTTCAACTTACGACGCTCCTATTTCAGATAGCGTATTGGGCTAAGCGGCATCTCAAAGCGCATGAAATGGCGAGTAAGATGCACTATTAAACTTCTAGAATAAGGCAAACAGAGACCTGATTAGATCATTTTATATTACGGTTAATATAAGAATTCAGCGTAATTCTATCACATTTGTTCAACTTACGACGCATCTATTTCAGATAGCGTACTGGTCAAAGCGGCAGCTCAAAGCGCATGAAATGGCGAGTAAAATGCACTATTAAACTTCTAGGGTAGGGCAAACAGAGACCCGATTAGATCATTTTATATTATGGTTAATTTAAGAATTCAGCAAAATTCTATTACATTTGTTCAATTTACGTCGCACCTATTTCAGATAGCGTATTAGGCTAGGCGGCATCTTAAAGCGCGTGGAATGGCGAGTAAAATGCACTGTTAAACTTCTACGGTAGGGCAATCAGAGACCCGATTCTATCATTTTAAATTTTGGTACATATAAGAATTCAGCGAAATTCTATTACATTTGTTCAATTTTCGTCGCTCCTATTTCAGATAGCTTATTGGGCTAAGCGGCACCTCAAGGCGCATGAAATGACGAGTGAAATGCACTATTAAACTTCTAGGGTAGGGCAAACAGAGACCCGATTAGATCATTTTATATTATGGTTAATTTAAGAATTCAGCAAAATTCTATTACATTTGTTCAATTTACGTCGCACCTATTTCAGATAGCGTACTGGGCTAGGCGGCATCTTAAAGCGCGTGGAATATTGAGTAAAATGCACCATTAAACTTCTAGGGTAGGGCAATCAGAGACCCGATTAGATCATTTTATATTATGGTTAATTTAAGAATTCAGCGTAATTGTATCACATTTGTTCAATTTACGTCGCTCCTATTTCAGATAGCGTATTGGGCTCAGCGGCATCTGAAAGCGCATGAACTGGCGAGCAAAATGCACAATTAAACTTCTAGGGTAAGGCAAACAGAGACCCGATTAGATCATTTTATATTTTGGTTAATATAAGAATTCAGCGGAATTCTATCACATTTGTTCAACTTATGTCACTCCTATTTCAGATAGCGTACTGGGCTAGGCGGCATCTTAAAGCGCGTGGAAGGGCGAGTAAAATGTACTACTAAACTTCTATGATAGGGCAATCAGAGACCCGACTAGATCATTTTACATTATGGTTAATAAATGAATTCAGCCAAATTCTATCACATTTGCTCAATATACTTCGCTCCTATTTCAGATAGCGTATTGGGCTAAGCGGCATCTCAAAGCCCATGAAATGACGAGTAAAATGCACTATTAAACTTCTAGGGTAGGGCAATCAGAGACCCGATTAGATCATTTTATATTATAGTTAATTTAAGAATTCAGCGAAATTCTATCAGATTTGTGCAGTTTACGTCGCTCCTATTTCAGACAGCGCATTGGGCTATGCGGCATCTCAAAGCGCATGAAATGGCGAGTAAAATGCACTATTAAACTTCTAGGGTACGGCAAACAGAGACCCGATGAGATCATTTTATATTAAAGTTAATATAAGTATTCATCGAAATTCTATCACATTTGTTCAATTTACGTCGCTCATATTTCAGATAGCATATTGGGCTAAACGGCATCTCAAAGCGCATGAAATGACGAGTGAAATGCACTATTATACTTCTAGGGTAGGGCGATCAGAGACCCGATTAGATCATTTTACATTAAGGTTAATATAAGAATTCAGCGAAATTCTATCACATTTGTTCAATTTACGTCGCTCCTATTTCACATACCGTATTGGGCTAAGCGGCATCTCAAAGCGCATGAAATGGCGAGTAAAATGCACTGTCAAACTTCTAGGGTAGGGCAAACAGAGACCCAATTAGATCATTTTATATTATGGTTAATTTAAGAATTCAGCTGAATTCTATCACATTTGTTCAATTTACGTCGCTCCTATTTCAGATAGCGTATTGGGCTAAGCGGCGCCTCAAAGCGCATGAAATGGCGAGTAAAATGCACTATTCAACTTCTTGTCTAGGGCAAACAGAGACCCGATTAGATCATTTTATATTATGTTTAATTTAAGAATTCAGCAAAATTCTATCACATTTGTTCAATTTACGTCGCTAATATTTCAGATAGCTTATTGGGCTAAGCGGCATCTCAAAGGGCATGAAATGGCGAGTGAAATGCACTATTAAACTTCTAGGGTAGGGCGAACAGAGACCCGATTAGATCATTTAACATTAAGGTTAATATAAGAATTCAGGGAAATTCTATCACATTTGTTCAATTTACGACGCTCCTATTTCAGATAGCGTTTTGAGCGAGGCGGCATCTTAAAGGGCATGAAATGTCGAGTAAAATGCACTACTAAACTTCTCTGATAGGGCAATCAGAGATCCGATTAGGTCATTTTAAATTATGGTTAATATTAGAATTCTGCGTAATTCTATCACATTTGTTCAATTTACGTCGCTCCTATTTCAGATAGCGTATTGGGCTAAGCGGCACCTTAAAGCGCATGTAATGCCGAGTAAAATGCACTATTAAACTTCTATGATAGGGCAATCAGGGACGCGATTAGATCATTTTATATTATTGTTAATATAAGAGTGCATCGTAATTTTATCACATTTGTTCAAATTACGTCGCCCCTATTTCTGATAGCGTATTGGGCTAGGTTGCATCATAAAGCGTATAAAATGTCGAGTAAAATGCACTATTAAACTTCTATGATAGGGCAATCAGAGACCCGAATAGATCGTATTATGTTATGGTTTATATAAGAATTCTGCATAATTCTATCACATTTGTTCAATTTACGTCGCTCCTATTTCAGATAGCGTATTGGCCTGAACGGCGCCTTAAAGCACATGAAATGACGAGTAAAATGCACTATTAAACTTCTATGATAGGGCAATCAGAGACCCGAATAGATCGTATTATATTATGGTTTATATAAGAATTCTGCGTAATTCTATCACATTTGTTCAATTTTTGTCGCTCCAATTTCAGATAGCGTATTGTACTAGGCGGCACCTTAAAGCGCATGAAATGACGAGTAAAATGCACTATTAAACTTCTATGATAGGGCAATCAGAAACCAGAATAGATCGCATTATATTATGGTTAATATAAGAATTCTGCGTAATTCTATCACATTTGTTCAATTAATGTCGCTCCTATTTCAGATAGCGTATTGTGCTAGGCGGCATCTTAAAGAGCATGAAATGACGAGTAAAACGCAGTATTAAACTTCTATGATAGGGCAATCAGAGACCCGATTAGATCATTTTATATTATTGTTAATATAAGAATTCTGCGTAATTCTATCACATTTGTTCAATTTATGTCGCTCCTATTTCGGAGAGCGTATTGGACTAGACGGCACCTTAAAGCGCATGAAATGACGAGTAAAATGCAGTACTAACCTTCTACGATAGGGCAATCAGACACCCGATTAGATAATTTTATATTATGGTTAATATAAGAATTCAGCGAAATTCTATCACATTTGTTCAATTTACGTCGCTCCTATTGCAGATAGCGTATTGGGTTAGGCGGCATCTTAAAGCACGTGGAATGGCGAGTAAAATCCACTACTAACCTTCTATGATAGGGTAATCTGAGACCCGATTAGATCATTTTATGTTATGGTTATTATAAGAATTCTGCGTACTTCTATCACATTTGTTCAATTTGTGTCGCTCCTATTTCAGATAGCGTATTGGACTAGGCGGCACCTTAAAGCGCATGAAACGACGAGTAAAATGCACTATCAAACTTCTATGATAGGGCAATCAGTGACCCGGATGAATCGAATTATATTATGGTTTATATAAGAATTCTGCGTAATTCTATCACATTTGTTCAATTTACGTCGCTCCTATTTCAGATTGCGTACTGGGCAAGGAGGCACCATAAAGCGCATGAAATGACGAATAAAATGCACTATTAAGCTTCTATAATAGGGCTATCAGAGACCCGATTAGATCATTTTATATTATGGTTAATATAAGAATTCAACGTAACTCTATCACATTTATTCAATTTACGCAGTTCCTATTTCAGATAGCGTATTGGGCTAAGCGGCATCTTAAAGCGCATGAAATGACGTGAAAATGCACTATTAAACTTCTATGATAGGGCAATCAGAGACCCGAATAGATCATATTATATTATGGTTAATATAAGAATTCTGCAAAATTTTATCACATTTGTTCAATTTACGTCACTCCTATTTCAGATCGCGTATTAGGCTAGGCGGCACCTTAAAGCGCATGGAATGACGAGTAAAATGCACTATTAAACTTCTAGGATACGGCAATCAGAAACCAGGATAGATCGTATTATATTATGGTTAATATAAGAATTCAACGTGATTTTATCACATTTGTTCAATTTATGTCGCTCCTATTTCAGGTAGCGTATTGGGCCAAGCGGCAGCCTAAAGCGCATGAAATGACGAGTAACATGCACTATTAAACTTCTATGATAGGGCAATCAGAGACCCAAATAGATCGTATTATATTATGGTTAATATAAGAATTCTGCGTAATTCTATCACATTTCTTCAATTTACGTCGCCCCTATTTCAGATAGCGTATTGGGCTAGGTTTCATCTTAAAGCGCATGAAATGTCATGTAAAATGCACTATTATACTTCTAGGGTAGGGCAAACAGAGACCCGATTAGATCATTTTATATTATGGTTAATTTAAGGATTCAGCGAAATTCTATCACATTTGTTCAATTTACGACGCTCCTATTTCAGATTGCGTATTGGGCGATGCGGCATCTTAAGGCGCATGAAATGACGAGTAAAATGCACTATTAAACTTCTATGATAGGGCAATCAGAGACCCGAATAGATCGTATTATGTTATGGTTTATATTAGAATTCTGCGTAATTCTATCACATTTGTTCAATTTATGTCGCTCCTATTTCAGATAGTGTATTGGGCTAGGCGGCAACTTAAAGCGCATGTAATGACGAGTGAAATGCACTATTAAGCTTCTATGATAGGGCAATCAGAGAACCGGATAGATCGTATTATATTATGTTTAATATTAGAATTCTGCGTAATTCTATCACATTTGTTCAATTTACGTCGCCCCTATTTAGAGATAGCGTATTGGGCTAGTTGGCATCTTAAAGCGCCTGAAATGTCGAGTAAAATGCACTATTAAACTTCTATGATAGGGCAATCAGAGACCCGATTAGGTTATCTTATATTATGGTTAATATAAGAATCCAGCTAAAGTCTATCACATTTGTTCAATTTACGTCGCTCCAAATTCAGATAGCGTATTGGGCTAGGCGGCACATTAAGGCAGTATGAAATGACGAGTAAAATGCACTATTAAACTTCTATGATAGGGCGATCAGAGACCCGATTAGATCATTTTACATTATGGTTAAGATAAGAATTCTGCGTAATTCTATCACATTTGTTCAATTTACGACGCTCCTATTTCAGATAGCGTATGGGCGAGGCGGCATGTTAAAGCGCATGAAATGTCGAGTAAAATGCACTACTAAAGGTCTCGGATAGGTCAATCAGAGACCCAATTAGGTCTTTTTAAATTATGGTTAATATAAGAATTCTGCGTAATTCTATCACATTTCTTCAACTTACGTCGCTCCTATTTCAGATAGCGTATTGGGCTAAGCGACACCTTAAAGCGCATGGAATGACGAGTTAAATGCAGTACTAAACTTCTTTGATAGGGCAATCAGAGACCCGATGAGATCATTTTGTATTATAGTTAATATATGAATTCTGCGTAACTCTATCACATTTATTCAATTTACGCAGCTCCAATTTCAGATAGCGGATTGGGCTAGACGGCACCTTAAAGCGCATGAAATGTCGAGTAGAATGCACTACTGAACTTCTGTGATAGGGCAATCAGAGACCCGATTAGATCATCTTAAATTATGGTTAATATAAGAATTCTTGCGTAATTCTATCACATTTGTTCAATTTACATCGTTCCTATTTCAGATAGCGTATTGGGCTAAGCGGCATCTCAAAGCGCATGAAATGTCGAGTATAATGCACACTTAAACTTCTAGGGTAGGGCAACCAGAGACCCGATTAGATCATTTTATATTTTGGTTAATATAAGAATTCAGCGAAATTCTATCACATTTGTGCAATTTACGTCGCTCCTATTTCAGACAGCGCATTGGGCTAAGCGGCATCTCAAAGCGCATGCAATGGCGAGTAAAATGCACTATTACACTTCTAGGGTACGGCAAAACAGTGACCCTATTAGATCATTTTATATTAAAGTTAATGTAAGTATTCAGCGAAATTCTATCACGTTTGTTCAATTTACGTCGCTCCTATTTCGGATAGCGTATTGCGCTAAGCGGCATCCCAATGCGCATGAAATGGGGAGTAAAATGCACTATTAAACTTCTAGGGTAGGGCAAACAGAGACCCGATTAGATCATTTTATATTTTGGTTAATATAAGAATTCAGCGAAATTCTATCACATTTATTCAATTTACGTCGCTCCTATTTCAGATAGCGTATTGGGCTAAGCGGTACCTCAAAGCGCATGAAATGGCGAGTAGAATGCACTATTAAACTTCTAGGGTAGGGCAAACAGAGACCCGATTAGATCATTTTATATTATGGTTAATTTAAGGATTTAGCGAAATTCTATCACATTTGTTCAATTTTCGTCGCTCCTATTTCAGATAGCGTATTGCGCTAAGCGGCAACTCAAAGCGCATGAAATGGGGAGTAAAATGCACTATTAAACTTCTAGGGTAAGGCAAACAGAGATCCGATCAGATCATTTTATATTACGGTTAATATAAGAATTCAGCGGAATTCTATCACATTTGTTCAATTTACGTCGCTCCTATTTCAGACAGCGTATTGGGCTAAGCGGCGTCTCAAAGCGCATGAAATGGCGAATACAATGCACTATTAACCTTCTAGGCTGGGGCGGACGGAGACCCGATTAGATCATTTTACATTATGGTTAATAAAAGAATTCAGCGAAATTCTATCACATTTGCTCAATTTGCGTCGCTCCTATTTCAGATAGCGCACTGGGCTACGCGGCATCATAAACCGCGTGGCATGGCGAGTAAAATGCCCTATTAAACTTCTATGAGAGGGCTATCATAGACCCGATTACGTCATTTTGTATTATGGTTAATTTAAGAATTCAGCAAAATTCTATCACATTTGTTCAATTCACGTCGCTCCTATTTCAGATAGCGTACTGGGCTAGGGGGCATCTCAAAGCGCATGAAATGGCGAGTAAAATGCACTATTAAACTTCTAGTATAAGGCAAACAGAGACCCGAGTAGATCATTTTATATTACGGTTATATAAGAATGCAGCGTAATTCTATCACATTTGTTCAACTTACGTCGCTCCTATTTCAGATAGCGTACTAGGCTAGGCGGCATCTTAAAGCGCGTGGAATGGCGAGTAAAATGCACTGTTAAACTTCTATGATAGGGCAGTCAGAGACCCGATTAGATCATTTTATATTTTGTTTAATATAAGATTTCAGGGAAATCCTATCACATTTGTTCTATTTACGTCGCTCCTATTTCAGATAGCGTATTGGGCTAAGCGGCATCTCAAAGCGCATGAAATGGAGAATAAAATGGACTATCAAACTTCTAGGGCAGGGCGAACAGAGACCCGATTAGATCATTTTACATTAAGGTTAATATAAGTATTCAGCGAAATCCTATCACATTTGTTCTATTTACGTCGCTCCTATTTCAGATAGCTTATTGGGCTAAGCGGCATCTCAAAGGGCATGAAATGGCGAGTGAAATGCACTGTTAAACTTGTAGGGTAGGGCGAACAGAGTCCCGATTAGATCATTTCACATTAAGGTTAATATAAGAATTCAGCGAAATTCTATCAGATTAGTTCAATTTACGTGGCTCCTATTTCAGATAGCGTATTGGGCTAAGCGGCATCTTAAAGCGCGTGGAATGGCGAGTAAAATGCACTATTAAACTTCTAGGGTGGCGCGAACAGAGACCCGAATACATCATTTTACGTTAAGGTTAATATAAGTATTCAGCGAAATTCTATCACATTTGTTCAATTTACGTCGCTCCTATTTCAGATAGCGTATTGGGCTATGCGGTACCACAAAGCGCATGAAATGGCGAGTAGAAAGCACTATTAAACTTCTAGGGTAGGGCAATCTGAGACCCGATTAGATCATTTTATATTTTGGTTAATTCAAGAATTCAGCGTAATTGTATCACATTTGTTCAATTTACGTCGCTCCTATTTCAGATAACGTATTGGGCTAAGCGGTACCTCAAAGCGCATGAAATGGCGAGTGAAATGCACTATTAAACTTCTAGGGTAAGGCAAACAGAGACCTGATTAGATCATTTTATATTACGGTTAATATAAGAATTCAGCGTAATTCTATCACATTTGTTCAACTTACGTCACTCCTATTTCAGATAGCGTACTGGGCTAGGCGGCATCTTGAAGCTCGTGGAAGGGCGAGTAAGATGCACTAATAAACTTCTAGGGTAGGGCAAATAGAGATCCGATTAGATCATTTTATATTATGGTTAATTTAAGAATTCAGCAAAATTCTATCACATTTGTTCAATTTACGTCGCTCGTATTTCAGATAACGTATTGGGCTAAGCGGTACCTCAAAGCGCATGAAATGGCGAGTAAAATGCACTAGTAAACTTCTAGGGTAGGGCAAACAGAGACCCGATTAGATCGTTTTATATTATGGTTAATTTAAGAATTCAGCAAAATTCTATAACATTTGTTCAATTTACGTCGCTCCTATTTCAGATAGCGTATTGGGCTAAGCGTCATCTCAAAGCCCATGAAATGGCGAATAAAATGCACTATCAAACTTCTAGGGTAAGGCAAACAGAGACCCGATTAGGTCATTTTATATTACGGTTAATATAAGTATTCAGCGTAATTGTATCACATTTGTTCAATTTACGTCGCTCCTATTTCAGATAGCCTACTGGGCATCCCGGCATCTTAAAGCACGTGGAATGGCGAGTAAATTGCCCTATTAAAATTCTATGATAGGTCAATCAGAGACCCGATCAGATCATTTTATATTTTGTTTAATATAAGATTTCAGGGAAATTCTATCACATTTGTTCAATTTACGTCGCTCATATTTCAGATAGCGTATTGGGCTAAGCGGCATCTCAAAGCGCATGAAATGGCGAGTAAAAGGCACTAATAAACTTCTAGGGTAGGGCAAATAGAGATCCGATTAGATCATTTTAAATTATGCTTAATTTAACAATTCAGCAACATTCTATCACATTTGTTGAATTTACGTCGCTCCTATTTCAGATAGCGTATTGGGCTAAGCGGCATCTCAAAGCGCATGAAATGGCGAGTAAAAGGCACTAATAAACTTCTAGGGTAGGGCAAATAGAGATCCGATTAGATCATTTTATATTATGGTTAATTTAAGAATTCAGCAAAATTCTATCACATTTGTTCAATTTACGTCGCTCCTATTTCAGATAACGTATTGGGCTAAGCGGTACCTCAAAGCGCATGAAATGGCGAGTAAAATGCACTATTAAACTTCTAGGGTAGGGCAAACAGAGACCCGATTAGATCGTTTTATATTATGGTTAATTTAAGAATTCAGCAAAATTCTATCACATTTGTTCAATTTACGTCGCTCCTATTTCAGATAGCGTATTGGGCTAAGCGTCATCTCAAAGCCCATGAAATGGCGAATAAAATGCACTATCAAACTTCTAGGGTAAGGCAAACAGAGACCCGATTAGATCATTTTATATTACGGTTAATATAAGTATTCAGTGTAATTGTATCACATTTGTTCAATTTACGTCGCTCCTATTTCAGATAGCCTACTGGGCTAGGCGGCATCTTAAAGCCCGTGGAATGGCGAGTAAAATGCACTATTAAACTTCTATGATAGGGCAATCAGAGACCCGATTAGATCATTTTATATTTTGGTTAATATAAGAATTCAGCGAGATTCTATCACATTCGTTCATTTTACGTCGCTCCTATTTCAGATAGCGTATTGGGCTAAGCGGCATCTGGAAGCGCATGAAATGGCGAGTAAAATGCACTATTAAACTTCTAGGGTAAGGCAAACAGAGACCCGATTAGATCATTTTATATTACGGTTAATATAAGAATTCAGCGTTATCCTATCACATTTGTTCAAGTTACGTCGCTCCTATTTCAGATAGCGTACTGGGCTAGGCGGCATCTTAAAGCCCGTGGAATGGCGAGTAAAATGCACTATTAAACTTCTATGATAGGGCAATCAGAGACCCGATTAGATCCTTTTATATTTTGGTTTATATAAGAATTCAGCGAAATTCTATTACATTTGTTCAATTTACGTCGCTCCTATTTCAGATAGCTTATTGGGCTAAGCGGCGACTCAAAGCGCATGAAATGACGAGTGAAATGCACTATTAAACTTCTAGGGTAGGGCAAACAGAGTCCCGATTAGATCATTTTATATTATGGTTAATTTAAGAATTCAGCAAAATTCTATTACATTTGTTCAATTTACGTCGCACCTATTTCAGATAGCGTACTGGGCTAGGCGGCATCTTAAAGCGCGTGGAATGGCGAGTAAAATGCACTATTAAAATTCTATGGTAGGGCAATCAGAGACCCGATTAGATCATTTTATATTTTGGTTCATATAAGAATTCAGCGTTATCCTATCACATTTGTTCAACTTTCGTCACTCCTATTTCAGATAGCATACTAGGCTAGGCGGCATCTCAAAGTGCATGAAATGGCGAATAAAAGGGACTATTAAACTTCTAGGGTAGGGCGAACAGAGACCCGATTAGATCATTTTACATTAAGGTTAATATAAGAATTCAGCGAAATTCTATCACATTTGTTCAATTTACGCCGCTCCTATATCAGATAGCGTATTGGGCTAAGCGGCATCTCAAAGCGCATGAAATGACGAGTGAAATGCACTATTAAACTTCTAGGGTGGGGCGAACAGAGATCCGAATACATCATTTTACGTTAAGGTTAATATAAGTATTCAGCGAAATTCTATCACATTTGTTCAATTTACGTCGCTCCTATTTCAGATAGCGTATTGGGCTATGCGGTACCACAAGGTGCATGAAATGGCGAGTAAAATGCACTGTTAAACTTCTAGCGTAGGGCAAACAGAGACCCGATTAGATCATTTCATATTATGGTTAATTTAAGAATTCAGCGAGATTCTATCACATTTGTTCAATTTACGTCGCTCCTATTTCAGATAACGTATTGGGATAAGCGGTACCTCAAAGCGCATGAAATGGCGAGTAAAATGCACTATTAAACTTCTAGGGTAAGGCAAGCAGAGACCTGATTAGATCATTTTATATTACGGTTAATATAAGAATTCAGCGTAATTCTTTCACATTTGTTCAACTTACGTCACTCCTATTTCAGATAGCGTACTGGGCTAGGCGGCATCTTAAATCTCGTGGAAGGGCGAGTAAAATGCACTACTAAGCTTCTATGATAGGGCAATCAGAGACCCGATTAGATCATTTTACATTATGGTTAATATAAGAATTCAGCGAAATTCTATCACATTTGTTCAATTTACGTCGCTCTTATTTCATATAGCGTATTGGACTAAGCGGCATCTCAAAGCGCATGAAATGGCGAGTAAAATGCACTATTAAACTTCTAGGGTAGGGCAATCAGAGACCCGATTAGATCATTTTATATTTTGGTTAATATAAGAATTCAGCGAAATTCTATCACATTGGTTCAATTTAAGTCGCTCCTATTTCAGATAGCTTATTGGGCTAAGCGGCATCTCAAAGCGCATGAAATGACGAGTGAAATGCACTATTAAACTACTAGGGTAGGGCGAACAGAAACCCGATTAGATCATTTTACATTAATGTTAATATAAGAATTCAGCGAAATTCTATCACATTTATTCAATTTACGTCGCTGATATTTCAGATAGCGTATTGACCTAAGCGGCATTTCAAAGCGCAAGAAATGGCGAGTGAAATGCACTATTAAACTTCTAGGGTAGGGCAAACAGAGACCCGATTAGATCATTTTATATTATGGGTAATTTAAGGATTCAGCGAAATTCTATCACATTTGTTCAATTTACGTCTCTCCTATTTCAGATAGCGTACTGGGCCAAGCGGCATCTCAAAGCGCATGAAATGGCGAGTAAAATGCACTATTAAACTTCTAGGGTAAGGCAAACAGAGACCCGATTAGATCATTTTATATTACGGTTAATATAAGAATTCAGCGTAATTCTATCACATTTGTACAACTTACGTCACTCCTATTTCAGATAGCGTACTGGGCTAGGCGGCATCTTAAAGCGCGTGGAAGGGCGAGTAAAATGAACTATTAAACTTCTAGGGTAAGGCAAACAGAGACCCGATTAGATCATTTTATATTACGGTTAATATAAGAATTCAGCGTAATTCTATCACATTTGTTCAATTTACGTCTCTCCTATTTCAGATAGCGTACTAGGCTAGGCGGCATCTTAAAGCGCGTGGAATGGCGAGTAACATGCACTGTTAAACTTCTATGACAGGGCAGTCAGAGACCCGATTAGATCATTTTATATTTTGTTTAATATAAGATTTCAGGGAAATCCTATCACATTTGTTCTATTTACGTCGCTCCTGTTTCAGATAGCGTATTGGGCTAAGCGGCATGTCAAAGCGCATGAAATGGAGAATAAAATGGACTATTAAACTTCTAGGGTAGGGCGAACAGAGACCCGATTAGATCATTTTACATAATGGTTAATATAAGAATTCAGCGAAATTCTACCACATTTGTTCAATTTACGCCGCTCCTATATCAGATAGCGTATTGGGCTAAGCGGTATCTCAAAGCGCATGAAATGGCGAGTAAAATGCACTGTTAAACTTCTAGGGTAGGACAAACAGAGACCCGATTAGATCATTTTATATTATGGTTAATTTAAGAATTCAGCGAAATTCTATCACATTTGTTCAATTTACGTCGCTCCTATTTCAGATAACGTATTGGGCTAAGCGGTACCTCAAAGCGCATGAAATGGAGAATAAAATGGACTATTAAACTTCTAGGGTAGGGCGAACAGAGACCCGGTTAGATCATTTTACATAAAGGTTAATATAAGAATTCATCGAAATTCTATCACATTTGTTCAATTTACGTCGCTCCTATTTCAGATAGCGTATTGGGCTATGCGGCATCTCAAAGCGCATGAAATTACGAGTGATATGCACTACTAAACTTCTAGGGTAAGGCAAACTGACAACCGTTTAGATCATTTTATATTACGGTTAATATAAGAATTCATCGAAATTCTTTCACATTTGTTCAATTTACGACGCTCCTATTTCAGATAGCGTACTGGGCTAAGCGGCATCCCAAAGCGCAAGAAATGGCGAGTAAAATGCACTGTTAAACTTCTAGGGTAGGGCAAACAGAGACCCGATTAGATCATTTTATATTATGGTTAATTTAAGAATTCAGCGAAATTCTTTCACATTTGTTCAATTTACGACGCTCCTATTTCAGATAGCGTACTGGGCTAGGCGGCATCTTAAAGCGCGTGGAATGCCGAGTAAAATGCACTACCAAACTCCTATGATAGGGCAATCAGAGACCCGATTAGATCATTTCATATTTTGTTTAATATAAGATTTCAGGGAAATTCTATCACATTTGTTCAATTTACGTCGCTCCCATTTCAGATGGCGTATTGGGCTAAGCGGCATCTCAAAGCGCATGAAATGACGACTGAAATGCACTAAACTTCAAGGGTAAGGCAAACAGAGATCCGATCAGATCATTTTATATTACGGTTAATATAAGAATTCAGCGTAATTCTATCACATTTGTTCAATTTACGTCGCTCCTATTTCAGATAGCCTACTGGGCTAGGCGGCATCTTAAAGCGCGTGGAATGGCGAGTAAAATGCACTATTAACCTTCTATGACAGGGCAATCGGAGACCCGATTAGATCATTTTATATTTTGCTTAATATAAGAATTCAGCGAAATTCTATCACAGTTGTTCAATTTACGTCGCTCCAACTTCAGATAGCTTATTGGGCTTAGCGGCATCTCAAAGCGCATGTAATGACGAGTGAAATGCGCTATTAAACTTCTAGGGTAGGGCAAACAGAGACCCGATTAGATCATTTTATGTTATGGTTAATTTAAGAATTCAGCGAAATTCTATCACATTTGTTCAATTTACGTCGCTCCTATTTCAGATAGCGTATTGGGCTAAGCGGCATCTCAAAGCGCATGAAATGACGAGTAAAATTGACTATTAAACTTCTATGGTAGGGCAAACAGAGACCCGAGTAGATCATTTTATATTATGGTTAATTTAAGAATTCAGCGAAAGTCTATCACATTTGTTCAATTTACGTCGCTCCTATTTCAGATAGCGTATTGGGCTAAGCGGCATCTCAAAGCGCGTGAAATGGCGAGTAAAATGCACTATGAAACTTCTAAGGTAGGGCAACCAGAGACCCTATTAGATCATTTTATATTTTGGTTAATATAAGAATTCAGCGAAATTCTATCACATTTGTGCAATTTACGTCGCTCCTATTTCAGACAGCGCATTGGGCTAAGCGGCATCTCAAAGCGCATGAAATGGCGAGTAAAATGCACTATTAAACTTCTAGGGTACGGCAAACAGAGACCCTATTAGATCATTTTATATTAAGGTTAATATAAGTATTCAGCGAAATTCTATCACGTTTGTTCAATTTACGTCGCTCCTATTTCAGATAGCGTATTGCGCTAAGCGGCATCCCAATGCGCATGAAATGGCGAGTAAAATGCACTATTAAACTTCTAGGGTATGGCAAACAGAGACCCGATTAGATCATTTTACATTAAGGTTAATATAAGAATTCAGCGAAATTCTATCACATTTATTCAATTTACGTCGCTCCTATTTCAGATAGCGTATTGGGCTAAGCGGCACCTCAAAGCGCATGAAATGGCGAGTAGAATGCACTATTAAACTTCTAGGGAAGGGCAAACAGAGCCCCGATTAGTTCATTTTATATTATAGTTAATTTAAGAATTTAGCGAAATTCTATCACATTTGTTCAATTTACGTCGTTCCTATTTCAGATAGTGTATTGGGCTCGGCGGCATCTCAAAGCGCATGAAATGACGTGTGAAATGCACCAGTAAACTTCTAGGGGAGGGTGAACAGAGACCCGATTAGATCATTTTACATTAAGGTTAATATAAGAATTCCGGGAAATTCTATCACATTTGTTCAATTTACGTCGCTCCTATTTCAGATAGCGTACTGGGCTAGGCGGCAACTTAAAGCGCGTGGTATGGCGAGTAAAATGCCTAATTAAACTTCTATGATACGGCAATCAGAGACCCGATTAGACCATTTTATATTTTGGTTAATATAAGAATTCAGCGAAATTCTATCACATTTGTTCAATTTACGTCGCTCCTATTACAGATAGCGTACTGGGCTAAGCGGCATCTCAAAGGCATGAAATGGCGAGTGAAATGCCCTATTAAACTTCTAGGGTAAGGCAAACAGAGACTCTATCAGATCATTTTATATTACGGTTAATATAAGTATTCAGCGTAATTCTATCACATTTGTTCAACTTACGTTGCTCCTATTTCAGATAGCGTACTGGACTAGGCGGCATCTTAAAGAGCGTGGAAGGGCCAGGAAAATGCACCACTGAACTTCTATGATAGGGCAATCAGAGACCCGATTAGATCATTTTATATTTTGGTTATTATAAGAATTCAGCGAAATTCTATCACATTTGTTCAATCTACGTCGCTCCTATTTCAGATAGCGTATTGGGCTAAACGGCATCCCATGGCGCATGAAATGGCGTGTGAAATGCACCATTAAACTACTAGGGTAGGGCGAACAGAGACCCGATTAGATCATTTTATATTTTGGTTCATATAAGAATTCAGCGAAATTCTATTACATTTGTTCAATTTACGTCGCACCTATTTCAGATAGCTTATTGGGCTAAGCGGCGCCTCAAAGCGCATGAAATGACGAGTGAAATGCACTATTAAACTTCTAGGGTAGCGCAAACAGAGACCCGAGTAGATCATTTTATATTATGGTTAATTTAAGAATTCAGCGAAATTCTATCACATTTGTTCAATTTACGTCGCTCTTATTTCAGATAGCCTACTGGGCTAGGCGGAATCTTAAAGCGCGTGGAATGGCGAGTAAAATTCACTATTAACCTTCTATGACAGGGCAATCGGAGACCCGATTAGATCATTTTATATTTTGGTTAATATAAGATTTCAGGGAAATTCTATCACATTTGTTCAATTTACGTCGCTCATATTTCAGATAGCGTATTGGGCTAAGCGGCATCTCAAAGCGCATGTAATGACGAGTGAAATGCACTATTAAACTTCTAGGGTAGGGCAAACAGAGACCCGATTAGATCATTTTATATTACGGAGAATATAAGAATTCAGCTTAATTCTCTCACATTCCTTCAAATTACGTCGCTCCTATTTCAGATAGCGTACTGGGCATCCCGGCATCTTAAAGCGCGTGGAATGGCGAGTAAAATGCACTATCAAAATTCTAGGGTAAGGCAAAGGGAGACCCGATTAGATCATTTTATATTTTGTTTAATATAAGATTTCAGGGAAATTCTATCACATTTGTTCAATTTACGTCGCTCATATTTCAGATAGCGTATTGGGCTAAGCGGCATCTCAAAGCGCATGAAATGGCGAGTAAAATGCACTATTAAACTTCTAGGGTAGTGCAAACAGAGACCTGATTAGATCATTTTATATTATGGTTAATTTAAGAATTCTGCAAAATTCTATCACATATGTTCAATTTACGTGGCTCCTATTTCAGATAGCGTACTGGGCTAGGCGGCATCTTAGAGCGCGTGGAATGGCGAGTAAAATGCACTGTTAAACTTCTAGGGTAAGGCAAACAGAGACCCGATTAGATCCTTTTATATTACGGTTAATATAAGAATTCAGCGTAATTCTATCACATTTGTTCAACTTATGTCACTCCTATTTCAGGTAGCGTACTGGGCTAGGCGGCATCTTAAAGCACTCGGAATGGCGAGTAAAATGCGCTATTAAACTTCTATGATAGGGCAATCAGAGTCCCGATTAGATAATATTAAATTTTGGTTAATATAAGAATTCAGCGAAATTCTATCACATTTGTTTAATGTACGTCGCTCCTATTTCAGATGGCGTACTGGTCTAGGCGGCTTCTTAAAGCGCGAGGAATGGCGAGTGAAATGCACTATTAAACTTCTAGGATAGGGCGAACACAGACCCGATTAGATCATTTTACATTAGGGTTAATATAAGAATTCAAGGAAATTCTATCACATTTGTTCAATTTGCGTCGCTCCTATTTCAGATAGCGTATTGGGCTAAGCGGCATCTCAATGCGCACGAAATGGCGAGCAAAATGCACTATTAAACTTCTAGGGTAAGGCAAAGGGAGACCCGATTAGATCATTTTATATTACGGTTAATATAAGAATGCAGCGAAATTCTATCACATTTTTTCAATTCACGTCGCTCCTATTTCAGATAGCATTTCGGGCTAAGCGGCATCTCAAAGCGCATTAAATGGCGAGTAAAATGCACTATTAACCTTCTAGGGACGGCAATCAGAGACCCGATTAGACCATTTTATATTGCGGTTAATATAAGAATTCAGCGTAATTCTATCACATTTGTTCAATTTACGTCGTTCCTATTTCAGATAGCGTATTGGGCTAAGAAGCATCTCAAAGCGCATGGAATGGCGAGTAAAATGCACTATTAAACTTCTAGGGTAGGGCGAACAGAGACCCGATTAGATCATTTTACATTATGGTTAATATAAGAATTCAGCGAAATTCTATCACATTTGTTCAATTTACGTCGCTCGTATTTAAGATAGCGTATCGTGCTACGCGGCATCTCAAAGAGCAAGAAATGTCGAGTGAAATGCACTATTAACCTTCTGGGGTAGGGCGAACAGAGACCCGATTAGATCATTTTATATTATGGTTAATTTAAGAATTCAGCGTAATTCTATCATATTTGTTCAATTTGCGTCGCTCCTATTTCCGATAGCGTATTGGGCTAAGCGGCATCTCAAAGCGCATGAAATGGCGAGTAAAATGCACTATTAAACTTCTAGGGTAAGGCAAACAGAAACCCGATTAGATCATTTCATATTACGGTTCATATAAGAATTCAGCGTAATTCTATCACATATGTTCGATTTACGTCGCTCATATTTCAGATAACGTACTGGGCTTGGCGGCATCCGAAAGCGCGTGGAATGGCGAGTAAAATGCGCTATTAAGCTTCAATGATAGGGCAATCAGAGACCCGATTAGATCTTGTTATATTTTGTTTAATATAAGGATTCAGCGAAATTCTATCACCTTTGTTCAATTTACGTCGCTCCTATTTCAGATAGTGTATTGGGCTCAGCGGCGTCTCAAAGCGCATGAAATGGCGATTAAAATGCACTATTAAACTTCTAGGGTAGGGCGAACAGTGCCACGATTAGATCATTTTATATTACGGTTAATATAAGAATTCAGCGTAATTCTATCACATTTGTTCAATTTACGTCGTTCCTATTTCAGATAGCTTATTGGACTAAGCGGCATCTCAAAGCGCATGAAATGACGAGGGAAATGCACTATAAAACTTCTAGGGTAGGGCGAAAAGAGACCCGATTAGATCATTTTACATTAAGGTTAATATAAGAATTCAGCGAAATTCTATCACATTTGTTCAATTTACGTCGCTCATATTCCAGATAGCGTATTGGGCTAAGCGGCATCCCAAAGCGCAAGAAATGGCGAGTAAAATGCACTGTTAAACTTCTAGGGTAGGGCAAACAGAGACCCGATTAGATCATTTTATATTATGGTTAATTTAAGAATTCAGCGAAATTCTTTCACATTTGTTCAATTTACGTCGCTCCTATTTCAGATGGCGTAATGGGCTAGGCGGCATCTTAAAGCGTGAGGAATGACGAGTGAAGTGCACTATCAAACTTCTAGGGTAGGGCGAACAGAGAGCCGATTAGATGATTTTACATTATGGTTAATATAAGAATTCAGCGAAATTCTATCGCATTTGTTCAATTTACGTCGTTCCTATTTCTGATAGCGTATTGGGCTGAGCGGCATCTCAAAGCGCATGAAATGGCGAGTAAAATGCACTATTAAACTTCTAGGGTACGGCAAACAGAGACCCGATTAGGTCCTTTTATGTTACGGTTAATTTAAGAATTCAGCGTAATTCTATCACATTTCTTCAATTTACGTCGCTCCTATTTCTGATAGCGTATTGGGCTAAGCGGCATCTCAAAGCGCATGAAATGGCGAGTAAAATGCACTATTAAACTACTAGGGTAGGCCAAACAGAGACCCGTTTAGATCATTTTACATTGTGGTTAATGTAAGAATTCAGCGTAATTCTATCACATTTGTTCAATTTACGTCGCTACTATTACAGATAGCGTATTGGGCTAAGCGGCATCTCAAAGCGCATGAAATGGCGGGTAAAATGCACTATTAAGCTTCTAGGGTAGGGAGAACAGAGAGCCGATTAGATGATTTTACATTATGGTTAATATAAGAATTCAGCGAAATTCAATCGCATTTGTTCAATTTACGTGGCTCCTATTTCAAATAGCGTATTGGGCTAAGCGGCATCGCAAAGCGCATGAGATGGCGAGTAAAACGCACTATTAAACTTCTAGGGTAAGGCAAACAGAGACCCGATTAGATCATTTAATGTTACGGTTAACATAAGAATTCAGCGTAATTCTATCACATTCGTTAAATTTACGTCGCACCTATTTCAGATAGCGTACTGGGCTAGGCGGCATCTTAAAGCGCGTGGAATGGCGAGTAAAATGCAATATTAACCTTCTATGGTTGGGCAAACAGAGACCCGATAAGGTCCTTTTAGGTTACGGTTAATTTAAGAATTCAGCGTAATTCTATCACATTTCTTCAATTTACGTCGCTCCTACATCAGATAGCGTATTGGGCTAAGCGGCCTCTTAAAGCGCATGAAATGTCGAGTAAAATGCACCACGAAACTTCTAGGATAGGGCAATCAGAGACCCGATTATGTCATCTTATATTATGATTAATATAAGAATTCAGCGTAATCCTATCACATTTGTTCAATTTACGTCGCTCCTATTTCAGATAGCGTATTGGACTAAGCCGCAACTCAAAGTGCATGAAATCGCGAGTAAAATGCACTATTAAACTTCTAGCGTAAGGCAAACAGAGACCCTATTAGATCATTTTATATTATGTTTAATTTAAGAATTCAGCAAAATTCTATCACATTTGTTCAATTTACGTTGCTCCCATTTCAGATAGCGTACTGGGCTAGGCGGCATCTTAAAGCGCGTGGAATGTCGAGTAAAATGCACTATTAAACTTCTATGATAGGGCAATAAGAGAACCGATTAGATCATTTTATATTTTGGTTAGTGTGAGAATTCAGCGAAATTCTATCACATTTGTTCAATTTACGTAGTTCGAATTTCAGATAGCGTATTGGGCTAGGCGGCACCTCAAAGCGCATCAAATGGCGAGTGAAATGCACTATTAAACTTCTTGGGTAGGGCAAACAGAGACCCGAATATATCATTTTATAATATGGTTAATTTAAGAATTCATCGTAACTCTATCACACTTGTACAATTTACGTAGCTCCAATTTCAGATAGCGTATTGGGCTAGGCGGCACCTTAAAGCGCATGAAATGATGACTAAAATGCACTATTAAACTTCTGGGGTACGGCAAACAGAGACCCGATTAGATCATTTTATATTACGGTTAATATAAGAATTTAGCGTAATTCTATCACATTTGTTCAATTTACGTCGCTCCTATTTCAGATAGCGTACTGGGCTAGGCGGCGTCTTAAAGCGCGTGGAATGGCGAGTACGATGCACTATTCACCTTCTATGATTTGGCAATCAGAGACCCGATTAGATCATTTTATATTTTGGTTAATATAAGAATGCAGCGAAATTCTATCACATTTGTTCAATTTACGTCGCTCCTATTTCAGATAGCGTATTGGGCTAAGCGGTATCTCGAAGCGCATGAAATGGCGAGTAAAATGCACTTTTATACTTCTAGGGTAGGGCAAACAGAGACCCGATTAGATCATTTTATATTATGGTTAATTTAAGAATTCAGCGAAATTCTGTCACATTTGTTCAATTTACGTCGCTCCTATTACAGATAGCGTATTGGGCTAAGCGGCATCTCAAAGCGCATGAAATGGCGAGTAAAATGCACTATCAAACTTCTAGGGTAAGGCAAACAGAGACGCGATTAGATCATTTTATATTACGGTTAACACAAGAATTCAGCGTAATTCTATCACATTTGTTCAATTTACGTCGCTCCTATTTCAGATAGCGTATTGGGCTAAGCGGCATCTCAAAGAGCATGAAATGGCGAGTAAAATGCACTATTAAACTTCCAGGGTAAGGCAAACAGAGATCCGATTAGATCATTTCATATTACGGTTAATATAAGAATTCAGCGTAATTCTATCACATTTGTTCAATTTACGTCGCTCCAATTTCAGATAGCGTACTGGACTAGGCGGCATCTTAAAGCGCGTGGAATGGCGAGTAAAATGCACTGTTCACCTTCTATGATAGGGCAACCAGAGACCCGATCAGACCATTTTATATTTTGGTTAATATAAGAATTCAGCAAAATTCTATCACATTTGTTCAATTTACGTCGCTCCTATTTCAGATAGCGTATTGGGCTAAGCGGCATCTCAAAGCGCATGAAATGGCGAGTAAAATTCACTATTAAACTTCTAGGTTAGGGCGAACAGAGACCCGATTAGATCATTTTACATTATGGTTAATATAAGAATTGAGCGAAATTATATCACATTTGTTCAATTTACGTCGCTCCCATTTCAGATAGCGTATTGGGCTAAGCAGCATCTCAAAGCGCATGAAATGGCGAGTAAAATGCATGATTAAACTTCTAGGATAAGGCAAACAGAGACCCGATTGGATCATTTTATGTTACGGTTAATATAAGAATTCAGCGTAATTCTATCACATTTGTTCAATTTACGTCGCTCCTGTTTCAGATAGCGTATTGGGCTAAGCAGCATGTCAAAGCGCGTGAAATGTCGGGTATCATTCACTATTAAACTTCTAGGGTAAGGCAAACAGAGCCCCGATTAGATCATTTTATATTACAGTTAACATAAGAATTCAGCGTAATTGTATTACATTTGTTAAATTTACGTCGCTCCTATTTCAGCTATCGCATTGGACTAAGCGGGATCTCAAAGCGCTTGAAATGGCGAGTAAAATGCACTATTAAACTTCTACGGTAGGGCAAACAGAGACCCGATTATATCATTTTATATTATGGTTAATTTATGAATTCAGCGAAATTCTATCACATTTGTTCAATTTACGTCGCTCCTATCTCAGATAGCGCACTGGGCTAGGCGGCATCTTAAAGCGCGTGGAATGGCGAGTCAAATGCACTGTTAAACTTCTATGGTAGGGCAATCAGTGACCCGATTAGATCATTTTATATTTTGTTTAATATAAGAATTCAGCGAAACTCTATCACATTTGTTCAATTTACGTCGCTCCCATTTGATATAGCGTATTGGGCTAAGCGGCATCTCGAAGCCCATGAAATGACGAGTGAAATGCACTATTAAACTGCTGGGGTAGGGCAAACAGAGACCCGATTAGATCATTTTATATTATGGTTAATTTAAGAATTCAGCCAAATTCTATCACATTTGTTCAATTTACGTCGCTCCTATTTCAGATAGCGTATTGGGCTAAGCGGCATCGCAAAGCGCATGAGATGGCGAGTAAAGTGCACTATTAAACTTCTAGGGTACGGTGATCAGAGACCCGATTAGATCATTTTACATTATGGTTAATATAAGAATTCAGCGAAATTCTATCACATTTGTTCAATTTACGTTGCTCCTATTTCAGATAGCGTATTGGGCTAAGCGGCGTCGCAAAGCGCATGAGATGGCGAGTAAAATGCACTATTAAACTTCTAGGGTACGGTGAACAGAGACCCGATTAGATCATTTTACATTATGGTTAATATTAGAATTCAGCGAAATTCTATCACGTTTGTTCAATTTGCGTCGCTCCTACTTCAGATAGCGTATTTGGCTAAGCGACATCTCAAAGCGCATGAAATGGCGAGCAAAATGCACTATTAAACTTCTAGGGTTGGGCAGACAGAGACCCGAGTAGATCATTTTATATTATGGTTAATTTTTGAGTTCAGCGAAATTCTATCACATTTGTTCAAGTTACGTCGCGCCTATTTCAGATAGCGTATTGGGCTATGCGGCATCCTAAAGCGCATCGAGTGGTGAGTAAAATGCACTATTAACCTTCTATGACAGAGCAATCAGAGACCCGATTAGATCATGTTATATATTGTTTAATATAAGAATTCAGCGAAATTGTATCACATTTGTTCAATTTACGTAGCTCCTATTTCAGGTAGCGTATTGGGCTCAGATGCATCTCAAAGCGCATGAAATGTCGTGTAAAATGCACTATTAACTTCTAGGGTAAGGCAAACAGAGACCCGATTAGGTCATTTTATATTATGGTTAATTTAAGGATTCAGCGAAATTCTATCACATTTGTTCAATTTACGTCGCTCCTATTTCAGATAGCGTATTGGGCTAAGCGGCATCTCAAAGCGCATGAAATGGCGAGTAAAATGCACTATTAAACTTCTAGGGTAGGGCAAACAGCGACCCGATTAGATTATTTTATATTATGGTTAGTTTAAGGATTCAGCGAAATTCAATCACATTTGTTCTATTTACGTCGGTCCTATTTCAGATAGCGTATTAGGCTAAGCGGAATCTCAAAGCGCATGAAATGACGTGTAAAATGCACTATTAAACTTCTAGTGTAAGGCAAACAGAGACCCGATTAGATCATTTTATATTACGGTTAATATAAGAATTCACCGTAATTCTATCCCATTTTTTCAATTTACGTCGCTCCTATTTCAGATAGCGTACTGGGCTGGGCGGCATCTTAAAGCGCGTGGAATGGCGAGTAAAATTCACTATTAACCTTCTATGATAGGGCAATCAGAGACCCGATTAGATCATTTCATATTTTGGTTAATATAAGAATTCAGCGAAATTCTATCACATTTGTTCAATTTACGTTGCTCCTGTTTCAGATAGCGTATTGGGCTAAGCGGCATCTCGAAGCCCATGAAATGACGAGTGAAATGCACTATTAAACTTCTAGGGTAGGGCGAACAGAGACCCGATTAGATCATGTTATATTTTGTTTAATATAAGAATTCAGCGAAATTGTATCACATTTGTTCAATTTACGTAGCTCCTATTTCAGGTAGCGTATTGGGCTCAGATGCATCTCAAAGCGCATGAAATGTCGTGTAAAATGCACTATTAACTTCTAGGGTAAGGCAAACAGAGACCCGATTAGGTCATTTTATATTATGGTTAATTTAAGGATTCAGCGAAATTCTATCACATTTGTTCAATTTACGTCGCTCCTATTTCAGATAGCGTATTGGGCTAAGCGGCATCTCAAAGCGCATGAAATGGCGAGTAAAATTCACTATTAAACTTCTAGGTTAGGGCGAACAGTGACCCGATTAGGTCATTTTATATTATGGTTAATTTAAGAATTCAGCGAAATTCTATCACATTTGTTCAATTTACGTCGCTCCTATTTCAGATAGCGTATTGGGCTAAACGGCATCTCAAAGCGCATGAAATGACGAGTGGAATGCACTATTATACTTCTAGGGTAGGGCAAACAGAGACCCTATTAGGTTATTTTATATTTTAGTTAATATAAGAATTCAGCAAAATTCTATCACATTTGTTCAATTTACGTCGCTCCTAATTCATGTAGCGTATTGGGCTAAGCGGCATCTCAAAGCGCATGAAATGGGGAGTAAAATGCACTATCAAACTTCTAGGGTAAGGCAAACAGAGACCCGATTAGGTCATTTTATATTATGGTTAATTTAAGAATTCAGCGAAATTCTATCAAATTTGTTCAATTTACGGCGCTCCTATTTCAGATAGCGTATTGGGCTAAACGGCACCTTGAAGCGCATGAAATGGCGAGTAAAATTCACTGTTAAACTTCTATGATAGGGCAATCAGAGTCCCGATTAGATCATTTTATATTATGGTTAATATAAGCATTCAGCGAAATTCTATCACATTTGATCAATTTACGTCGCTCCTATTTCACATAGCGTATTGGGCTAAGCGGCACCTTAAAGCGCATGAAATGACGAGTAAAATGCACTATTAAACTTCTATGATAGGGCAATCAGAGACCCGATTAGATCATTTTATATTATGGTTCATATAATAATTCTGCGTAAATCTATCCCATTTGTTCAATTTACGTCGCTCCTATTTCAGATAGCGTATTGGGCTAGGCGGCATCTTAAAGCGCGTGGAATGACGAGTAAAATGCCCTACAAACCTTCTATGATAGGGCAATCAGAGACCCGATTAGATCATTATATATTATGGTTAATATAAGAATTTAGCAAAATTCTATCACATTTGTTCAATTTACGTCGCTCCTATTACAGATAGCGTATTGGGCTAAGCGGCACCTTAAAGTGCATGAAATGACGAGTAAAATGCACTATTAAACTTCTATGATAGGGCAAACAGAGACCCGAATATATTATTTTATAATATGGTTAATTTAAGAATTCAGCGTAACTCTATCACGCTCGTACAATTTTCGTAGCTCCAATTTCAGATAGCGTATTGGGCTAGGTGGCATCTTAAAGCGCATCAAATGTAGAGTAAAATGCACTTTTACACTTCTTGGGTAGGGCAAACAGAGACCCGAATATATCATTTTATAATATGGTTAATTTAAGAATTCAGCGTAATTCTATAACATTTGTTCAATTTACGTCGCTCTTATTTCAGATAGCGTATTGGGCTAGGCGGTATCTCAAAGCGCATGAAATGACGAGTGAAATGCACTATTACACTTTTAGGGTAGGGCGAACAGAGACCCGATTATATCATTTTCATTATGGTTAATGTAAGAATTCAGCGAAATTCTATCAGATTTGTTCAATTTACGTCGTTCCTATTTCAGATGGCGTATTGGGCTAAGCGGCATCTCAAAGCGCATGAAATGGCGAGTCAAATGCACTATTATACATCTAGGGTAGGGCGAACAGAGACTCGATTAGATCATTTTACATTATGGTTAATATAAGAATTCAGCGAAATTCTATCACATTCGTTCAAGTTACGTCGCTCCTATTTCAGATAGCGTATTGGGCTAAGCGGCATCTCAAAGCGCATGAAATGACGAGTGAAATGCACTATTAAACTTCTAGGGTAGGCCAAACAGAGAACCGATTAGATCATTTTATATTTTGGTTAATTTAAGGATTCAGCAAAATTCTATCACATTTGTTCCATTTTCGTCGCTCCTATTTCAGATAGCGTATTGGGCTAAACGGCATCTCAAAGCGCATGAAATGACGTGTGGAATGCACTATTATACTTCTAGGGTAGGGCAAACAGAGACCCTATTAGGTCATTTTATATTTTGGTTAAAATAAGAATTCAGCGAAATTCTATCACATTTGTTCAATTTGCGTCGCTCCTATTTCAGATAGCGTATTGGGGTAAGCGGCATTTTAAAGCACGTGGAATGGCAAGTAAAATGCTCTATCAAACTTCAATGATAGGGCAATCAGAGACCTGATTAGATCATTTTATATTTTAGTTAATATAAGAAGTCAGCAAAATTCTATCACATTTGTTCAATTTACGTCGCTTCGAATTCAGGTAGCGTATTGGGCTAAGCGGCATCTCAAAGCGCATGAAATGGGGAGTAAAACGCACTATCAAACTTCTAGGGTAAGGCAAACAGAGACCCGATTAGGTCATTTTATATTATGGTTAATTTAAGAATTCAGCGAAATTCTATCACATTTGTTCAATTTACGTCGCTCCTATTTCAGATAGCGTATTGAGCTAAGAGGCATCTCAAAGCGCATGAAATGGCGAGTAAAATGCACGATTAAACGTCTAGGGTAAGGCAAACAGAGACCCGATTAGATCATTTTATATTACGGTTAATATAAGAATTCAGCGTAATTCTATCACATTTGTTCAATTTACGTCGCTCCTGTTTCAGATAGCGTATTGGGCTAAGCAGCATGTCAAAGCGCGTGAAATGTCGGGTAAAATTCACTATTAAACTTCTAGGGTAAGGCAAACAGAGCCCCGATTAGATCATTTTATATTACAGTTAACATAAGAATTCAGCGTAATTGTATTACATTTGTTAAATTTACGTCGCTCCTATTTCAGCTATCGCATTGGACTAAGCGGGATCTCAAAGCGCTTGAAATGGCGAGTAAAATGCACTATTAAACTTCTACGGTAGGGCAAACAGAGACACGATTATATCATTTTATATTATGGTTAATTTATGAATTCAGCGAAATTCTATCACATTTGTTCAATTTACGTCGCTCCTATCTCAGATAGCGTACTGGGCTAGGCGGCATCTTAAAGCGCGTGGAATGGCGAGTCAAATGCACTGTTAAACTTCTATGGTAGGGCAATCAGTGACCCGATTAGATCATTTTATATTTTGTTTAATATAAGAATTCAGCGAAACTCTATCACATTTGTTCAATTTACGTCGCTCCCATTTGATATAGCGTATTGGGCTAAGCGGCATCTCGAAGCCCATGAAATGACGAGTGAAATGCACTATTAAACTGCTGGGGTAGGGCAAACAGAGACCCGATTAGATCATTTTATATTATGGTTAATTTAAGAATTCAGCCAAATTCTATCACATTTGTTCAATTTACGTCGCTCCTATTTCAGATAGCGTATTGGGCTAAGCGGCATCGCAAAGCGCATGAGATGGCGAGTAAAGTGCACTATTAAACTTCTAGGGTACGGTGATCAGAGACCCGATTAGATCATTTTACATTATGGTTAATATAAGAATTCAGCGAAATTCTATCACATTTGTTCAATTTACGTTGCTCCTATTTCAGATAGCGTATTGGGCTAAGCGGCGTCGCAAAGCGCATGAGATGGCGAGTAAAATGCACTATTAAACTTCTAGGGTACGGTGAACAGAGACCCGATTAGATCATTTTACATTATGGTTAATATTAGAATTCAGCGAAATTCTATCACGTTTGTTCAATTTGCGTCGCTCCTACTTCAGATAGCGTATTGGGCTAAGCGACATCTCAAAGCGCATGAAATGGCGAGCAAAATGCACTATTAAACTTCTAGGGTTGGGCAGACAGAGACCCGAGTAGATCATTTTATATTATGGTTAATTTTTGAGTTCAGCGAAATTCTATCACATTTGTTCAAGTTACGTCGCGCCTATTTCAGATAGCGTATTGGGCTATGCGGCATCCTAAAGCGCATCGAGTGGTGAGTAAAATGCACTATTAACCTTCTATGACAGAGCAATCAGAGACCCGATTAGATCATGTTATATATTGTTTAATATAAGAATTCAGCGAAATTCTATCACATTTGTTCAACTTACGTCGCTCCTATTTCAGATAGCGTATTGGGCTAAGCGGCATCGCAAAACGCATGAAATGGAGAGTCAAATGCGCTATTAAACTTCTAGGGTAGGGCAAACAGAGACCCGTTTAGATCATTTTATACTATGGTTAATTCAAGAATTCAGCAAGATTCTATCACATTCGTTCAATTTACGTCGCTCCTATTACAGACAGCGTATTGGGCTAAGTGGCATCTCAAAGCGCATGAAATGGCGAGTAAAATGCACTATTAAACTTCTAGGGTAGGGCAAACAGCAACCCGATTAGATTATTTTATATTATGGTTAGTTTAAGGATTCAGCGAAATTCAATCACATTTGTTCTATTTACGTCGGTCCTATTTCAGATAGCGTATTAGGCTAAGCGGAATCTCAAAGCGCATGAAATGACGTGTAAAATGCACTATTAAACTTCTAGTGTAAGGCAAACAGAGACCCGATTAGATCATTTTATATTACGGTTAATATAAGAATTCACCGTAATTCTATCCCATTTTTTCAATTTACGTCGCTCCTATTTCAGATAGCGTACTGGGCTGGGCGGCATCTTAAAGCGCGTGGAATGGCGAGTAAAATTCACTATTAACCTTCTATGATAGGGCAATCAGAGACCCGATTAGATCATTTCATATTTTGGTTAATATAAGAATTCAGCGAAATTCTATCACATTTGTTCAATTTACGTTGCTCCTGTTTCAGATAGCGTATTGGGCTAAGCGACATCTCGAAGCCCATGAAATGACGAGTGAAATGCACTATTAAACTTCTAGGGTAGGGCGAACAGAGACCCGATTAGATCATGTCATATTTTGTTTAATATAAGAATTCAGCGAAATTGTATCACATTTGTTCAATTTACGTAGCTCCTATTTCAGGTAGCGTATTGGGCTCAGATGCATCTCAAAGCGCATGAAATGTCGTGTAAAATGCACTATTAACTTCTAGGGTTAGGCAAACAGAGACCCGATTAGGTCATTTTATATTATGGTTAATTTAAGGATTCAGCGAAATTCTATCACATTTGTTCAATTTACGTCGCTCCTATTTCAGATAGCGTATTGGGCTAAGCGGCATCTCAAAGCGCATGAAATGGCGAGTAAAATTCACTATTAAACTTCTAGGTTAGGGCGAACAGTGACCCGATTAGGTCATTTTATATTATGGTTAATTTAAGAATTCAGCGAAATTCTATCACATTTGTTCAATTTACGTCGCTCCTATTTCAGATAGCGTATTGGGCTAAACGGCATCTCAAAGCGCATGAAATGACGAGTGGAATGCACTATTATACTTCTAGGGTAGGGCAAACAGAGACCCTATTAGGTTATTTTATATTTTAGTTAATATAAGAATTCAGCAAAATTCTATCACATTTGTTCAATTTACGTCGCTCCTAATTCATGTAGCGTATTGGGCTAAGCGGCATCTCAAAGCGCATGAAATGGGGAGTAAAATGCACTATCAAACTTCTAGGGTAAGGCAAACAGAGACCCGATTAGGTCATTTTATATTATGGTTAATTTAAGAATTCAGCGAAATTCTATCACATTTGTTCAATTTACGGCGCTCCTATTTCAGATAGCGTATTGGGCTAAACGGCACCTTGAAGCGCATGAAATGGCGAGTAAAATTCACTGTTAAACTTCTATGATAGGGCAATCAGAGTCCCGATTAGATCATTTTATATTATGGTTAATATAAGCATTCAGCGAAATTCTATCACATTTGATCAATTTACGTCGCTCCTATTTCAAATAGCGTATTGGGCTAAGCGGCACCTTAAAGCGCATGAAATGACGAGTAAAATGCACTATTAAACTTCTATGATAGGGCAATCAGAGACCCGATTAGATCATTTTATATTATGGTTCATATAATAATTCTGCGTAATTCTATCCCATTTGTTCAATTTACGTCGCTCCTATTTCAGATAGCGTATTGGGCTAGGCGGCATCTTAAAGCGCGTGGAATGACGAGTAAAATGCCCTACAAACCTTCTATGATAGGGCAATCAGAGACCCGATTAGATCATTATATATTATGGTTAATATAAGAATTTAGCAAAATTCTATCACATTGGTTCAATTTACGTCGCTCCTATTACAGATAGCGTATTGGGCTAAGCGGCACCTTAAAGTGCATGAAATGACGAGTAAAATGCACTATTAAACTTCTATGATAGGGCAAACAGAGACCCGAATATATTATTTTATAATATGGTTAATTTAAGAATTCAGCGTAACTCTATCACGCTCGTACAATTTTCGTAGCTCCAATTTCAGATAGCGTATTGGGCTAGGTGGCATCTTAAAGCGCATCAAATGTAGAGTAAAATGCACTTTTACACTTCTTGGGTAGGGCAAACAGAGACCCGAATATATCATTTTATAATATGGTTAATTTAAGAATTCAGCGTAATTCTATAACATTTGTTCAATTTACGTCGCTCTTATTTCAGATAGCGTATTGGGCTAGGCGGTATCTCAAAGCGCATGAAATGACGAGTGAAATGCACTATTACACTTTTAGGGTAGGGCGAACAGAGACCCGATTATATCATTTTCATTATGGTTAATGTAAGAATTCAGCGAAATTCTATCAGATTTGTTCAATTTACGTCGTTCCTATTTCAGATGGCCTATTGGGCTAAGCGGCATCTCAAAGCGCATGAAATGGCGAGTCAAATGCACTATTATACATCTAGGGTAGGGCGAACAGAGACTCGATTAGATCATTTTACATTATGGTTAATATAAGAATTCAGCGAAATTCTATCACATTCGTTCAAGTTACGTCGCTCCTATTTCAGATAGCGTATTGGGCTAAGCGGCATCTCAAAGCGCATGAAATGACGAGTGAAATGCACTATTAAACTTCTAGGGTAGGCCAAACAGAGAACCGATTAGATCATTTTATATTTTGGTTAATTTAAGGATTCAGCAAAATTCTATCACATTTGTGCAATTTTCGTCGCTCCTATTTCAGATAGCGTACTGGGATAGGCGGCATCTTAAAGCGCATGGAATGGCGAGTAAAATGCACTATTAAACATCCAGGGTAGGGCGAACAGAGACCCGATTAAATCATTTTACATTATGGTTAATATAAGAATCAGCGAAATTCTATCACATTCGATCAGTTTACGTCGCTCCTATTTCAGATAGCGTATTGGGCTAAGAAGCATCTCAAAACGCATGATATGGCGAGTAAAATGGACTATTAATCTTCTAGGGTAAGGCGAACAGAGACTCGATTAGATCATTTTTTATTACGGCTAATATAAGAATTCAGCGAAATTCTATCAGATTTGTTCAATTTACGTCGTTCCTATTTCAGATGGCGTATTGGACTAAGCGGCATCTCAAAGCGCATGAAATGGCGAGTAAAATGCACTATTAAACTTCTAGGGAAGGGTGAACAGGGACCCGTTAAGATCATTTTACATTATGGTTAATATAAGAATTCAGTGAAATTCTATCACATTTGTTCAATTTACGTCGCGCGTATTTCAGATAGCGTATTGGGGTAAGCGGCATCTCAAAGCGCATGAAACGACGAGTGAAATGCACTATTACACTTCTAGGGTAGTGCGAGCAGAGTCCCGATTAGATCATTTTCATTATGGTTAAGATAAGAATTCCGCGAAATTCTATCACATTTGTTCAATTTACGTCGCTCCTATTTCAGATAGCGTATTGGGCTAAGCGGCATCTCAAAGCGCATGCAATGGCGAGTAAAATACACTATTAAACTTCTAGGGTAAGGCAAACAGAGACCCGATTATATCATTTTATATTACGGTTAATATAAGAATTGAGCGTAATTCTATAACATTTGTTCAATTTACGTCGCTCTTATTTCAGATAGCGTATTGGGCTAGGCGGTATCTTAAAGCGCATGAAATGACGAGTAAAATGCACTATTAAACTTCTAGGGAAGGGTGAACAGGGACCCGTTAAGATCATTTTACATTATGGTTAATATAAGAATTCAGTGAAATTCTATCACATTTGTTCAATTTACGTCGCGCGTATTTCAGATAGCGTATTGGGGTAAGCGTCATCTCAAAGCGCATGAAACGACGAGTGAAATGCACTATTACACTTCTAGGGTAGTGCGAGCAGAGTCCCGATTAGATCATTTTCATTATGGTTAATATAAGAATTCCGCGAAATTCTATCACATTTGTTCAATTTACGTCGCTCCTATTTCAGATAGCGTATTGAGCTAAGCGGCATCTCAAAGCGCATGCAATGGCGAGTAAAATGCACTATTAAACTTCTAGGGTAAGGCAAACAGAGACCCGATTACATCATTTTATATTACGGTTAATATAAGAATTCAGCGTAATTCTATCACATTTGTTCAATTTACGACGCTCCTATTTCAGATAGCGTATTGGGTTAAGCGGCATCTCAAAGCGCATGAAATGGCGAGTAAAATGCACTACTAAGCTTCTAGGGTAAGGCAAACAGAGACCCGATTACATCATTTTATATTACGGTTAATATAAGAATTCAGCGTAATTTTGTCACATTTGTTCTGGTTACGTCGCTCCTATTTCAGATACCGTATTGGGCTAAGCGGCATCTCAAAGAGCATGAAATGGCGAGTAAAATGCACTATCAAACTTCTAGGGTAGGGCGAACAGAGAGCCGAATAGATCATTTTACATTATGTTTAATATAAGAACTCAGCGTAATTCTATCACATTTGTTCAATTTACGTCGCTCCTATTTCAGATAGCGTATTGGGATAAGCGGCATCTCAAAGAGCATGAAATGACGAGTGAAATGCACGATTAAACTTCTAGGGTAGGGCGAGCAGAGACCCGATTAGACCATTTTACATTATGGTTAATTCAAGAATTCAGCGAAATTCTATCACATTTGTTCAATTTACGTCGCTCCTATTTCAGGTAGCGTATTGGGCTAAGCGGCATCTCAAAGCGCATAAAATGGCGAGAAAAACGCACTATTAAACTTTTAGGGTAAGGCAGACAGAGTCGCGATTAGATCATTTTATATTACGGTTAAGATAAGAATTCAGCGTAATTCTGTCACATTTGTTCAATTTACGTCGCTCGTATTTCAGATAGCGTACTGGGCTAAGCGGCATCTCAAAGCGCATGAAATGACGAGTGAAATGCACTATTAAACTTCTATGATAGGGCAAACAGAGACCCGATTAGATCATTTTATATTACGGCTAATATAAGAATTCAGCGAAATTCTATCACATTTGTTCATGTTACGTCGCTCCTATTTCAGATAGCGTATTGGGCTAAGCGGCATCTCAAAGCGCATGAAATGGCGAGTAAAATGCACTATCAAACTTCTAGGGTAGGGCGAACAGAGAGCTGAATAGATCATTTTACATTATGGTTAATATAAGAATTCAGCGAAATTCTATCACATTTGTTCAATTTACGTCGCTCCTATTCCAGATAGCGTATTGGGCTAAGCGGCATCTCAAAGCGCATGAAATGGCGAGTAAAATGCACTATCAAACTTCTAGGGTAAGGCAAACAGAGTCCCGATGAGATCATTTTATATTACGGATAATATAAGAATGCAACGTAATTCTATCATATTTGTTCAATTTACGTTGCTCCCATTTCAGATAGCGCATTGGGCTAAGCGGCATGTCAAAGCGCATGAAATGGCGAGTAAAATGCACTATTATACTCCTAGGATAGGGCAAACAGAGACCCAATCAGATCATTTTATATTATGGTTAATTTAAGAATTCAGCGACATTCTATCACATTTGTTCAATTTACGTCGCTCCTATTTCAGATAGCTTATTGGGCTAAGCGGCATCTCAAAGCGCTTGGAATGACGAGCGAAATGCACGATTAATCTTCTAGGGTAGGGCGAACAGACACCCGATTAGATCATTTCACATTAAGGTTAATATAAGAATTCAGCGAAATTCACTCACACTTGTTCAATTTACGTCGCTGATATTTCAGATAGCGTGTTGGGCTAAGCGGCATCTCAAAGCGCAAGAAATGGCGAGTTAAATGCACTATTAAGCTTCTAGGGCAGGGCAAACAGAGACCCGATTAGATCGTTTTATAGTATGGTTAATTTAATAATTCAGGGAAATTCTATCACATTTGTTCAATTTACGTCGCTCCTATTTCAGACAGCGTAGTGGGCTAAGCGGCATCTAAAAACGCATGAAATGGCGAGTAATATGTACTATTAAACTTCTAGGATAAGGCAAGCAGAGACAAGATTAGATCATTTCATATTACGGTTAATATAAGAATTCAGCGTAATTCTATCACATTTGTTCAATTTACGTCGCTCCTGTTTCAGATAACGTACTGGGCTAAGCGGCATCTTAAAGCGCGTGGAATTGCGAGTAAAATGCACTGCTAAACTTCTAGCGTAGGGTAAACAGAGACCCGATTAGATCATTTTATATTTTGGTTAATATAAGAATTCAGCGAAATTCTACCACATTTGTTCAACATACGTCGCTCCTATTTCAGATAGCGTACTGGGCTAGGCGGCATCTTACAGCTCGTGGAAGGGCGAGTAAAATGCACTACTAAACTTCTATGATAGGGCAATCAGAGTCCCGATTAGATTATTTTATATGCTGTTTAATATAAGATTTCAGGGAAATTCTATCACATTTGTTCAATTTACGTCGCTCCTATTTCAGATATCGTATTGGGCTAAGCGGCATCTCAAAGCGCATGAAATGGCGAGTGAAATGCACTATTAAACTTCTAGGGTAGGGCGAACAGAGACCCGATTAGATCATTTTACAATATGGGTAATATAAGAATTCAGCGAAATTCTATCACATTTGTTCAATTTACGTCGCTTGTATTTCAGATAGTGTATTGGGCTAAGCGGAGTCTCAAAGCGCATGAAATGGCGAGTGAAATAGACTATTAAACTTCATGGGTAGGGCGAACAGAGACCCGATTACATCATTTTATATTATGGTTAATTTAAGAATTCAGCAAAATTCTATCACGTTTGTTCAATTTACGTCGCACCTATTTCAGATAGCGAATGGGGCTGGGCGGCATCCTACAGCGCGTGGAATGCCGAGTAAAATGCACTACTAAACTTCTATGATAGGGCAATCAGAGACCCGATTAGATCATTTTATATTTTGTTTAATATAAGATTTCAGGGAAATTCTACCACATTTGTTCAATTTACGTCGCTCCTATTTCCGATAGCGTATTGGGCTAAGCGACATCTCAAAGCGCAAGAAATGGCGAGTAAAATGCTCTATTAAACTTCTAGGGTAAGGCAAACAGAGACCCGATTAGATCATTTTATATTATGGTTAATTTAAGAATTCAGCAAAATTCTATCACGTTTGTTCAATTTACGTCGCACCTATTTCAGATAGCGAATTGGGCTGGGCGGCATCCTACAGCGCGTGGTATCCCGAGTAAAATGCACTACTAAACTTCTATGATAGGGCAATAAGAGACCCGATTAGATCATTTTATATTTTGTTTAATATAAGATTTCAGGGAAATTCTACCACATTTGTTCAATTTACGTCGCTCCTATTTCAGATAGCGTATTGGGCTAAACGGCACTTTAAAGCGCATGAAATGACGAGTAAAATGCACCATTAAGCTTCTATGATAGGGCAATCAGAGACCCGATTAGATCATTTTAAATTATGGTTAATATAAGAATTCAGTGTATTTCTATCACATTTGTTGAATTTACGACGCTCCTATTTCAGATAGCGTATTGGGCTAAACGGCACCTTATAGCGCATGAAATGACGAGTAAAATGCACTACTAAACTTCTAGGACAGGGCAATCAGAATCCCGATTAGATCATTTTATATTATTGTTAATATAAGAATTAGCGTAATTTGATCACATTTGTGCAATTTACGTCGCTCCTATTTCAGATAGCGTATTGGGCTAGGCGACACCTTAAAGCGCATTAAATGACGAGTAAAATGCACTATTAAACTTCTATGATGGGGCAATCAGAGACTCGATTAGATCATTTTAAATTATATTTAATATAAGAATTCAGCGAAATTCTATCTCATTTGTTCAATTTACGTCGCTCCTATTTCAGATAGCGTATTGGGCTAAGCGGCACCTTAAAGCGCATGAACTCACGAGTAAAATGCACTATTAAGCTTCTATGGTAGGGTAATGAGGGACCCGATTGGATCATTTTATATTATGGTTAATTTAAGAATTCGGCGAAACTTTATCACACTTGTTCATTTTACGTAGCTCCTATTTCAGATAGCGTATTGGGCTAAGCGGCACCTTAATGCGCATGAAATGACGAGTAAAATGCCCTATTAAATTTCTATGATAGGGCAATCAGGGACCCGATTAGATCATTTTATATTATGGTTAGTATAAGAATTCTGCGTAATTCTATCACATTTGTTCAATTTACGACGCTCCTATTTCAGATAGCGTATTCGACGAGGCGGCATCTCAAAGCGCATGAAATATCGAGTAAAATGCACGACTAAACGTCTCGGATAGGGCAATCAGAGTCCCAATTAGGTCATCTTATATTATGATTAATATATAGATGCAGCGTAAATCTATCACACTCGTTCTATTTACGTCGCTCCTATTTCAGATAGCGTACTGGGCTAGGCAGCATCATAAAGCGCGTGGAATGGCGTGTAAAATGCACTACTAACCTTCTATGATAGGGCAATCAGAGACCCGATTAGGTCATTTTATATTATGGTTGATATAAGAACTCAGCGAAATTCTATCACATTTGTTCAATTTACGTCTTTCCTATTTCAGATAGCGTATTGTGCTAAGCGGCACCTTAAAGCGTATGAACAGACGAGTAAAATGCACTATTAATCTTCTATGATAGGGCAATCAGAGACCAGATTAAATCATTCTATTATTATGGTTAATATAAGAATTCTGCGTAACTCTATCAGATTTGTTCAATTTATGTCGCTCCAATTTCAGATAGCGCACTGGGCCAGGCGGCACCATTAAGCGCATTAAATCACGAGCAAAATGCACTATTAAACTTCTGTGATAGGGCAATCAGAGACCCGAATAGATCGTATTATGTTATGGTTAATATAAGAATTCTGCGAGATTCTATCATATTTGTTCAATTTACGTCGCTCCTATTTCAAATAGCGTATTGGGCTAAGCGGCATCTTAAAGCGCCTGAAATGTCGAGTAAAATGCACTACTAAACTTCTAGGATAGGGCAATCAGATACCTGATTAGATCATCTTATATTATGATTAATATAAGAACTCAGTGTAATTCTATCACATTTGTTCAATTTAAGACGTTCCTATGTCAGATAGCGTATTGGGCTAAACGGCTCCTTAAAGCGCATGATATGGCGAGTAAAATGCACTGTTAAATGTCTATGATGGGGCAATCAGAGACCCGATTAGATCACTTTATATTATTGTTAATATAAGAATTCTGCGTAATTCTATCACATTTGTTCAATTTACGTCGCTCCTATTTCAGATAGCGTATTGGGCGAGGCGGCATCTTAAAGCGCATGAAATGGCGAGTAAAATGCACTATTAAACTTCTATGATAGGGCAATCAGAGACCCGAGTAGAGCATATTATATTATGGCTAATATAAGAATTCTGCGTAATTCTATCACGTTTGTTCAATTTACGTAGCTCCAACTTCAGATAGTGTATTGGGCTAGACGGCATCTTAAAGCGCATGAAATGACGAGTAAAATGTACTATTAAACTTCTATGATAGGGCAATCAGAGACCCGATTGGATCATTTTATATTATTGTTAATATAAGAGTTCAGTGTAATTTTATCACATTTGTTCAATTTACGTCGCCCCAATTTCAGATAGCGTATTGGTCTAAGCGGCAGCTTAAAGCGCATGCAATGCTTAGTAAAATGCACTATTAAACTTCTAGGGTAGGACAAACAGAGACCCGATTAGATCATTTTATATTATGGTTAATATAAGAAGTAAGCGTAATTCTATCACATTTGTTCAATTTACGTCGCTCCTATTTCAGATAGCGTATTGGGCTAGGTGGCATCTTAAAGCGCATGAAGTGTCGAGTAAAATGATCTACTAAACTTCTAGGATAGGGCAACCAGAGACCCGATTAGATCATTTTATATTATTGTTAATATAAGAATTCTGCGTAATTCTCTCACATTTGTTCAATTTACGTCACTCCTATTTCAGATAGCGTATTGGGCTATACGGCACCTTAAAGCGCATGAAATGACGAGTAAAATGCACTATTAAACCTCTATGACAGGGCAATCAGAGACCCGATTAGGTCATCTTATATTATGGTAAATATAAGAATTCAGCGAAACTTTATCACATTTGTACAATTTACGTCGCCCCTATTCCAGACAGCGTATTGGGCTTCGTGGCATCCTAAAGCGCATCAAGCGTCGAGAAAAAGGCGCTATTAAAGTTCTAGGGTAGGGCAATCAGAGACCCGAATAGATCGTATTATATTATGGTTAATATAAGAATTCTGCGTAATTCTATCACGTTTGTTCAATTTACGTAGCTCCAATTTCAGATAGCGTGTTGGACTAGGCCGCATCTTAAAGCGCATGAAATGTCGAGTAAAATGCACTATTAAACTTCTATGATAGGGCAATCAGAGACCCGATTAGATCATTTTATATTATTGTTAATATAAGAATTCTGCGTAATACTATCACATTTGTTCAATTTATGTCGCTCCTATTTCAGGTAGCGTTTTGGGCTAGACGGCATCTTAAAGCGCATGAAATGTCGAGTAAAATGCACTACTAAACTTCTCGGATAGGGCAAGCAGAGACCCGATTAGGTCATCTTATATTATGGTTCATATAAGAATTGAGCGAAATTCTATCACATTTCTTCAATTTACGTCGCTCCTATTTCAGATAGCGTATTGGGCTAAGCGGCACCTTAAATCGCATGAAATGACGAGTAAAATGCAATATTAAGCTTCTATGATAGGGCAATCAGAGACCCGAATGGATCGTATTATATTATGGTTAATATAAGAATTCTCCGTAGTTCTATCACGTTTGTTCAATTTACGTAGCTCCAATTTCATATAGCGCATTGGACTAGGTGGCATCTCAAAGCGCATGAAATGTCGAGTAAAATGCACTATTAAACTTCTATGATAGGGCAATCAGAGACCCGATTAGATCATTTTATATTATTGTTAATATAAGAATTCAACGTAATTTTATCACATTTGTTCAATTTACGTCGCTGCTATTTCAGATAGCGTATTGGGCTAAGCGGCATCTTAAAGCGCATGAAATGTCGAGTAAAATGCACCTCTAAACATCTACGATAGGGCAATCAGAGACCCGATTGGATCATCCTATATTATGATTATTATAAGAATTTAGCGTAATTCTATCACATTTGTTCAATTTACGTCGCTCCTATTTCTGATAGCGTATTGGGCTAAGCGGCACCTTAAAGCGCATGAAATGACGAGTAAAATGCACTATTAAACTTCTATGATAGGGCAATCGGAGAAACGATTAGATAAGTTTATATTATTGTTAATATAAGAATTCGGCGTAATTTTATCACATTTGTTCAATTTACGTCGCCCCTTTTTCAGATATCGTATTGGGCGAGGTGGCATCTTAAAGCGCATGAAATGTCGAGTAAAATGCACTATTAAACTTCTGGGGTATGGCAAACAGAGACCCGATTAGATCATTGTATATTATGTTTAATTTAAGAATTCAGCGAAATTCTATTACATTTGTTCAATTTACGACGCTCCTATTTCAGATAGCGTATTGGGCGAGGCGGCATCTCAAAGCGCATGAAATATCGAGTAAAACGCACTACTAAACTTCTCGGATAGGGCAATCAGAGACCCGATTAGATCATTTTATATTATGGTTAATATAAGAATTCAGCGAAATTCTATCACAGTTGTTCAATTTACGTCGCTCCTATTTCACACAGCGTATTGGGCTAAGCGGCACCATAAAGCGCATGAACTGACGAGCAAAATGCACTATTAAGCTTCTATGATAGGGTAACCAGAGACCCCATTAGATAATTTAATATTATGTTTAATATAAGAATTCTGCGTTATTCTATCACATTTGTTCAATTTACGTAGCCCCAATTTCAGATAGCAGACTGGGCTACACGGCTCCTTAAAGCGCATGAAATGACGAGTAAGATGCACTACTAAACTTCTTTGATATGGCAATCAGACACCCGATTAGGTCATCTTATATTATGATTAATATAAGAATTCCGCGGAATTCTATCACATTTGTTCAATTTACGACGCTCCTATTTCAGATAGTGTATTGGGCTAGGCGGCATCTTAGAGCGCGTGGAATGGCGAGTAAAATGCACTAGTAACCTTCTATGATAGGGCAATCTGAGACCCGATTAGATCATTTTATATTATGGTTAATTTAAGCATTCAGCGAAGCTTTATCACGCTTGTTCAATTTACGTAGCTCCAAATTCAGACAGCGTATGTGGCAAGGCGGCACCTTAAAGCGCATGAAATGACGAGTAAAATGCACTATTAAACTTCTATGAGCGGGCAACCAGAGACCCGATTAGATCTATTTGAATTATGGTTAATATAAGAATTCAGCGTAATTTTATCACATTTGTTCAATTTACGTCGCCCCGATTTCAGATCGCGTACTCGGCTAGGAGGCATCTTAAAGCGCATGAAATGTCGAGTAAAATGCACTATTAAACTTCTAGGGTAGGGCAAACAGAGACCCGATTAGATCATTTTATATTATGGTTAATATAAGAATGCTGCGTAATTCTATCACGTTTGTTCAATTTACGTTGCTCCTACTTCAGATAGCGCATTGGGCTAAGCGGCATCTTAAAGCTCATGAAATGGCGAGTAAAATGCACTGTTAAACTTCTATGATAGGGCAATCAGAGAACCGATTAGATCATGTTATATTTTGTTTAATATATGAATTCAGCGAAATTCTATCACATTTGTTCAATTTACGTCGCTCCTATTTCAGAGAGCGTATTGGTCTAAGCGGCATCTCAAAACGCATGAAATGGCGAGTGAAATGCACTATTAAACTGCTAGGGTAGGGCAAACAGAGACCCGATTAGATCATTTTATATTATGGTTAATTTAAGAATTCAGCCAAATTCTATCACATTTGTTCAATTTACGTCGCTCCTATTTCAGATAGCGTATTGGGCTAAGCGGCATCGCAAAGCGCATGAGATGGCGAGTAAAATGCACTATTAAACTTCTAGGGTACGGTGATCAGAGACCCGATTAGATCATTTTACATTATGGTTAATATAAGAATTCAGCGAAATTCTATCACATTTGTTCAATTTACGTTGCTCCTATTTCAGATAGCGTATTGGGCTAAGCGGCGTCGCAAAGCGCACGAGATGGCGAGTAAAATGCACTATTAAACTTCTAGGGTACGGTGAACAGAGACCCGATTAGATCATTTTACATTATGGTTAATATTAGAATTCAGCGAAATTCTATCACATTTGTTCAATTTGCGTCGCTCCTACTTCAGATAGCGTATTGGGCTAAGCGACATCTCAAAGCGCATGAAATGGCGAGCAAAATGCACTATTAAACTTCTAGGGTAAGGTAAACAGAGACCTGATTAGATCATTTTATATTTTGGTTAATATAAGAATTCAGCGAAATTCTACCACATTTGTTCAACATACGTCGCTCCTATTTCAGATAGCGTACTGTGCTAGGCGGCATCTTACAGCTCGTGGAAGGGCGAGTAAAATGCACTACTAAACTTCTATGATAGGGCAATCAGAGTCCCGATTAGATCATTTTATATGCTGTTTAATATAAGATTTCAGGGAAATTCTATCACATTTGTTCAATTTACGTCGCTCCTATTTCAGATATCGTATTGGGCTAGGCGGCACCTCAAAGCGCATGAAATGGCGAGTGAAATGCACTATTAAACTTCTAGGGTAGGGCGAACAGAGACCCGATTAGATCATTTTACAATATGGGTAATATAAGAATTCAGCGAAATTCTATCACATTTGTTCAATTTTCGTCGCTCGTATTTCAGATAGTGTATTGGGCTAAGCGGAGTCTCAAAGCGCATGAAATGGCGAGTGAAATGGACTATTAAACTTCATGGGTAGGGCGAACAGAGACCCGATTACATCATTTTATATTATGGTTAATTTAAGAATTCAGCAAAATTCTATCACGTTTGTTCAATTTACGTCGCACCTATTTCAGATAGCGAATGGGGCTGGGCGGCATCCTACAGCGCGTGGAATGCCGAGTAAAATGCACTACTAAACTTCTATGATAGGGCAATCAGAGACCCGATTAGATCATTTTATATTTTGTTTAATATAAGATTTCAGGGAAATTCTACCACATTTGTTCAATTTACGTCGCTCCTATTTCCGATAGCGTATTGGGCTAAGTGACATCTCAAAGCGCAAGAAATGGCGAGTAAAATGCTCTATTAAACTTCTAGGGCAAGGCAAACAGAGACCCGATTAGATCATTTTATATTATGGTTAATTTAAGAATTCAGCAAAATTCTATCACGTTTGTTCAATTTACGTCGCACCTATTTCTGATAGCGAATTGGGCTGGGCGGCATCCTACAGCGCGTGGTATGCCGAGTAAAATGCACTGCTAAACTTCTATGATAGGGCAATCAGAGACCCGATTAGATCATTTTATATTTTGTTTAATATAAGATTTCAGGGAAATTCTACCACATTTGTTCAATTTACGTCGCTCCTATTTCAGATGGCGTATTGGGCTAAACGGCACTTTAAAGCGCATGAAATGACGAGTAAAATGCACCATTAAGCTTCTATGATAGGGCAATCAGAGACCCGATTAGATCATTTTAAATTATGGTTAATATAAGAATTCAGTGTATTTCTATCACATTTGTTGAATTTACGACGCTCCTATTTCAGATAGCGTATTGGGCTAAACGGCACCTTAAAGCGCATGAAATGACGAGTAAAATGCACTACTAAACTTCTAGGACAGGGCAATCAGAATCCCGATTAGATCATTTTATATTATTGTTAATATAAGAATTAGCGTAATTTGATCACATTTGTGCAATTTACGTCGCTCCTATTTCAGATAGCGTATTGGGCTAGGCGACACCTTAAAGCGCATTAAATGACGAGTAAAATGCACTATTAAACTTCTATGATGGGGCAATCAGAGACTCGATTAGATCATTTTAAATTATATTTAATATAAGAATTCAGCGAAATTCTATCTCATTTGTTCAATTTACGTCGCTCCTATTTCAGATAGCGTATTGGCCTAAGCGGCACCTTAAAGCGCATGAACTCACGAGTAAAATGCACTATTAAGCTTCTATGGTAGGGTAATGAGGGACCCGATTGGATCATTTTATATTATGGTTAATTTAAGAATTCGGCGAAACTTTATCACACTCGTTCTATTTACGTGGCTCCTATTTCAGATAGCGTACTGGGCTAGGCAGCATCATAAAGCGCGTGGAATGGCGTGTAAAATGCACTACTAACCTTCTATGATAGGGCAATCAGAGACCCGATTAGATCATTTTATATTATGGTTGATATAAGAATTCTGCGTAATTCTATCAGATTTGTTCAATTTATGTCGCTCCAATTTCAGATAGCGCACTGGGCCAGGCGGCACCATTAAGCGCATTAAATCACGAGCAAAATGCACTATTAAACTTCTGTGATAGGGCAATCAGAGACCCGAATAGATCGTATTATGTTATGGTTAATATAAGAATCCTGCGTAATTCTATCACATTTGTTCAATTTACGTCGCTCCAATTTCAGATAGCGTATTGGGCGAGGCGGAATCTTAAAGCGCATGAAATGTCGAGTAAAATGCACTACTAAACTTCTAGGATAGGGCAATCAGATACCTGATTAGATCATCTTATATTATGATTAATATAAGAACTCAGTGTAATTCTATCACATTTGTTCAATTTAAGACGTTCCTGTGTCAGATAGCGTATTGGGCTAAACGGCTCCTTAAAGCGCATGAAATGGCGAGTAAAATGCACTGTTAAATGTCTATGATGGGGCAATCAGAGACCCGATTAGATCACTTTATATTATTGTTAATATAAGAATTCTGCGTAATTCTATCACATTTGTTCAATTTACGTCGCCCCAATTTCAGATAGCGTATTGGTCTAAGCGGCAGCTTAAAGCGCATGAAATGCTTAGTAAAATGCACTATTAAACTTCTAGGGTAGGACAAACAGAGACCCGATTAGATCATTTTATATTATGGTTAATATAAGAAGTAAGCGTAATTCTATCACATTTGTTCAATTTACGTCGCTCCTATTTCAGATAGCGTATTGGGCTAGGTGGCATCTTAAAGCGCATGAAGTGTCGAGTAAAATGATCTACTAAACTTCTAGGATAGGGCAACCAGAGACCCGATTAGATCATTTTATATTATTGTTAATATAAGAATTCTGCGTAATTCTCTCACATTTGTACAATTTACGTCACTCCTATTTCAGATAGCGTATTGGGCTATACGGCACCTTAAAGCGCATGAAATGTCGAGTAAAATGCACTATTAAACCTCTATGACAGGGCAATCAGAGACCCGATTAGGTCATCTTATATTATGGTAAATATAAGAATTCAGCGAAACTTTATCACATTTGTACAATTTACGTCGCCCCTATTCCAGACAGCGTATTGGGCTTGGTGGCATCCTAAAGCGCATCAAGCGTCGAGAAAAAGGCGCTATTAAAGTTCTAGGGTAGGGCAATCAGAGACCCGAATAGATCGTATTATATTATGGTTAATATAAGAATTCTGCGTAATTCTATCACGTTTGTTCAATTTACGTAGCTCCAATTTCAGATAGCGTGTTGGACTAGGCCGCATCTTAAAGCGCATGAAATGTCGAGTAAAATGCACTATTAAACTTCTATGATAGGGCAATCAGAGACCCGATTAGATCATTTTATATTATTGTTAATATAAGAATTCTGCGTAATACTATCACATTTGTTCAATTTATGTCGCTCCTATTTCAGGTAGCGTTTTGAGCTAGACGGCATCTTAAAGCGCATGAAATGTCGAGTAAAATGCACTACTAAACTTCTCGGATAGGGCAATCAGAGACCCGATTAGGTCATCTTATATTATGGTTCATATAAGAATTGAGCGAAATTCTATCACATTTCTTCAATTTACGTCGCTCCTATTTCAGATAGCGTGTTGGGCTAAGCGGCACCTTAAATCGCATGAAATGACGAGTAAAATGCAATATTAAGCTTCTATGATAGGGCAATCAGAGACCCGATTAGATCATTTTATAATCTTGTTAATATAAGAATTCAACGTAATGTTATCACATTTGTTCAATTTATATCGCTCCTATTTCAGATAGCATATTGGGCTAGGCGTCACCTTTAAGCGCATGAAATGACGAGTAAACTGCACTATTAAACTTCTATGATAGGGCAATCAGAGAACCGAATAGATCGTATTATATTATGGTTAATATAAGAATTCTCCGTAGTTCTATCACGTTTGTTCAATTTACGTAGCTCCAATTTCATATAGCGCATTGGACTAGGTGGCATCTTAAAGCGCATGAAATGTCGAGTAAAATGCACTACTAAACTTCTCGGATAGGGCTAACAGAGACCCGATTCGGTCATCTTATATTATGGTTAATATAAGAATACAGCGGAATTTTATCACATTTGTTCTATTTACGTCGCCCCGATTGCAGATAGCATATTGGGCTAGGCGGCAACTTAAAGCGCATGAAATGACGAGTAAAATGCACTATTAAACTTCTATGATAGGGAAATCAGAGACCCGAATAGATCGTATTATATTATGGTTTATATAAGAATTCTGCGTAATTCTATCACATTTGTTCAATTTATGTCGCTCCTATTTCAGACAGCGTATTGGGCTAGGCGGCACCTTAAAGCGCATGAAATGACGAGTAAAACGCACTATTAAACTTCTATGATAGGGCAATCAGAGACCAGATTAGATCATTTTATATTATTGTTAATATAAGAATTCTGCGTAATTTTATCACATTCGTTCAATTTACGTCGCCCCTATTTCAGATAGCGCATTGGGCTAGGTTTCATCTTAAAGTGCATGCAATGTCGAGTAAAATGCACTATTATATTTCTAGGGTAGGGCAAACAGAGACCCGATTAGATTATTTTATATTATGTTTAATTTAAGGATTCAGCGAAATTCTATCACATTTGTTCAACTTACGTCGCTCCTATTTCATATAGCGTATTGGCCTAAACGGCACCTTAAAGCGCTTGAAATGACGAGTAAAATGCACTATTAAACTTCTATGATGGGGCAATCAGAGACCCGAATAGATCGTATTATGTTATGGTTTATATAAGAATTCTGCGTAATTCTATCACATTTGTTCAATTTATGTCGCTCCTATTTCAGACAGCGTATTGGGCTAAGCGGCACCTTAAAGCGTATGAAATGTGGAGTAAAATGCACTATTAAACTTCTAGTGTAGGGCAAACAGAGACCCGATTAGATCATTTTGTGTTATGGTTAATTTAAGGATTCAGCGAAACTCTATCACATTTGTTCAGTTTACGTCGCTCCTACTTCAGGTAGCGTATTGGGCTAGGCGGCATCTTAAAGCGCACGAAATGTCGAGTAAAATGCACTATTAAACTTCTACGGTAGGGCAAACGGAGACCCGATTAGATCATTTTATATTATGGTTAATTTAAGAATTCAGCGAAATTCTATCACGTTTGTTCAATTTACGTCGCCGCTATTTCAGATAGCGTATTGGGCTACGCGGCACCTTAAAACGCATGAAATGACGAATAAAATGCACTATTAAGCTTCTATGATAGGGCAATCAGAGACCAGATTAGATCATATTATATTATGATTAATATAAGGATTCTGCGTAATTCTATCACATTTGTTCAATTTATGTCGCTCCTATTTCAGACAGCGTATTGGGCTAAGCGGCAGCTTAAAGCGTATGAAATGTGGAGTAAAATGCACTATTAAACTTCTAGTGTAGGGCAAACAGAGACCCGATTAGATCATTCTGTGTTATGGTTAATTTAAGGATTCAGCGAAACTCTATCACATTTGTTCAATTTACGACGCTCCTACTTCAGGTAGCGTATTGGGCTACGCGGCACCTTAAAGCGCATGAAATGACGAGTAAAACGCACTATTAAACTTCTATGATAGGGCAATCAGAGACCAGATTAGATCATTTTATATTATGGTTAATTTATGAATTCAGCGAAACTCTATCACACTTGTTCAATTTACGTAGCTCCAATTTCAGATAGCGTAATGGGCTAGGCGGCATCTTAAAGCGCGTGGAATGACGAGTAAAATGCACTACTAACCTCCTACGATAGGGCAATCAGAGACCCGATTAGATCATTCTATATTATGGTTAATATAAGAATTCTGCGTAATTCTATCACATTTGTTCAATTTACGTCGCTCCTATTTCAGATAGCGTACTGGGCTAGGTGGCATCTTAAAGTGCATGAAATGTGCAGTAAAATGCACTACTAAACTTCTCTGATATGGCAATCAGACACCCGATTAGGTCATCTTATATTATAATTAATATAAGAATTCAGCGTAATTCTATCACATTTGTTCAATTTACGACGCTCCTATTTCAGATAGCGTATTGGGCTAAACGGCACCTTAAAGCGCATGAAATGTCGAGTAAAATGCACTACTAAACTCCTCGGATAGGGCAATCAGAGACCCGATTAGATCATTTTATATTATGTTTAATATAAGAATTCTGCGTAACTCTGTCACATTTGTTCAATTTACGTAGCTCCAATTTCAGATAGCGGATTGGGCTAGACGGCACCTTAAAGTGCATGAAATGACGAGCAAAATGCACTATTAAACTTCTATGATGGGGCAATCAGAGACCCGATTAGATCATTTTATATTATGTTTAATATAAGAATTCTGCGTAACTCTGTCACATTTGTTCAAGATACGTCGCTCCTACTTCAGATAGCGTATTGGGCTAAGCGGCATCTTAAAGCGCATGAAATGTCAAGTAAAATGCACTGACAAACTTCTAGCATAGGACAATCAGAGACCTGATTAGGTCATCTTATATTATGATTAATATATGAATTCAGCGAAATTCCATCGCATTTGTTCAATTTACGACGCTCCTATTTCATATAGCGTATTGGGCTAAGCGGCACCATAAAGCGCATGAAATGACGAGCAAAATGCACTATTAAACTACTATGACAGGGTAATCAGAGACCCGATTAGATCATTTTATATTATTGTTAATATAAGAATTCAGCTTAATTTTATCACGTTTGTTCAATTTACGTCGCCCCTATTTCACATAGCGTATTGGGCTAGGTGGCATCTTAAAGCGCATGAAATGTCGGGTAAAATGCACTACTAAACTTCTAGGACAGGGCAATCAGAGACCCCATTAGGTCATCTTATATTATGGTTAATATAAGAATTCAGCGAAATTCTATCACATTTGTTCAATTTACGTCGCTCCTATTTCAGATAGCGTACTGGGCTGGGTGGCATCTTAAAGCGCATGAAATGTCGAGTAAAATGCACTACTAAACTTCTCGGATATGGCAATCAGACACCCGATTAGGTCATCTTATATTATGATTAATATAAGAATTCGGCAGAATTCTATCACATTTGTTCACTTTACGTAGCTCCAATTTCAGATAGCGGACTGGGCTAGACGGCACCTTAAAGCGCATGAAATGACGAGTAGAATGCACTACTAAACTTCTTTGATAGGGCAATCAGAGACCCGATTAGATCATTTTAAATTATGGTTAATTAAAGAATTCAGTGAAATTCTATCACATTTGTTCAATTTACGTCGCTCCTATTTCAGATAGCGTATTGGGCTAGGCGGCAGCTTAAAGCGCGTGGAATGACGAGTAAAATGCACTACTAACCTTCTATGATAGGGCAATCAAAGTCCCGATTAGGTCATCTTATATTATGGTTAATATAAGAATTCAGCGAAATTGTATCACATTTGTTCAATTTACGTCGCTCCTATTACAGATAGCGTATTGGGCTAAGCGGCACCGTAAAGCGCATGAAATGGCGAGTAAAATGCACTATTAAACTTCTATGATATGGCAATCAGAGACCCGATTAGATCATTTTAAATTATGGTTAGTATATGTATTCTGCGTAATTCTATCACATTTGTTCAATTTACGACGCAGCTATTTCAGACAGCGTATTGGGCGAGGCGGCATATCAAAGCGCATGAAGAGCCGAGTAAAATGCACTATTAAACTTCTATGGTAGGTCGAATAGAGACCCGATTAGATCATTTTATATTATGTTTAATATAAGAATTCTGCGTAATTCTATCACATTTGTTCAATTTACGTCGCTCCTATTTCAGATAGCGTATTGGGCTTGGCGGCATCTTAAAGCGCGTGGAATGACGAGTAAAATGCACTACTAACCTTCTATGATAGGGCAATCAAAGACCCGATGAGATCATTCTATATTTTGGTTAATATAAGAATTCTGCGTAATTCTATCACATTTGTTCAATTTGTGTCGCTCCTATTTCAGATAGCGTAGTGGGCTGGGCGGCACCTTAAAGCGCACGACAGGACGAGTAAAATGCACTCCTAGACTTCTCGGGTAGGGCAATCAGAGACCCGATTAGATCATTTTAAATTATGGTTAATTTAAGAATGCAGCGAACTTTATCACACTTGTTCAATTTCCGTCGCTACAATTTCAGACAGCGTACTGGGCTAGGCGGCATCTTAAAGCGCGTGGAATGGCGAGTAAAATGCACTATTAAACTTCTATGATAGGGCAATCAGGGACCCGATTAGATCATTTTATATTTTGGTGAATATAAGAATTCAGCGAAATTCTATCATCTTTGTTCAATTTACGTCGCTCCTATTTCAGATAGCTTATTGGGCTGAGCGGCATCTCAAAGCGCATGAAATGACGAGTGAAATGCACTATTAAACTTCTAGGGTAGGGCAAACAGAGACCCGATTAGATCATTTTATATTTTGGTTAATATAAGAATTCATCGAAATTCTATCACATTTGTTCAATTTACGTCGCTCCTATTTCAGATAGCGTATTGGGCTACGCGGCATCTCAAAGCGCAAGAAATGGCGAGTAAAATGCACTTTTAAACTTGTAGGGTAGGGCGAACAGAGACCCCATTAGATCATTTTATATTATGGTTAATTTAAGAATTCAGCGAAATTCTATCACATTTGTTCAATTTACGTCGCTCCTATTTCAGATAGCGTATTGGGCTAAGCGGCATCTCAAAGCGCATGAAATGGCGAGTAAAATGCACTGTTAAACTTGTAGGGTATGTCAATCAGAGACCCGATTTGATCATTTCATATTATGGTTAATTTAAGAATTCAGAAAGATTCTATCGCATTTGTTCAATTTACGTCGCTCCTATTTCAGATAGCGTACTCGGATAGGCGGCATCTGAAAGCGCGTGGAATGGCCAGTAAAATGCGCTATTAAACTTCTATGATAGGGCAATCAGAGACCCGATTAGATCATTTTAAATTATGGTTAGTATATGTATTCTGCGTAATTCTATCACATTTGTTCAATTTACGACGCAGCTATTTCAGACAGCGTATTGGGCGAGGCGGCATATCAAAGCGCATGAAGAGCCGAGTAAAATGCACTATTAAACTTCTATGGTAGGTCGAATAGAGACCCGATTAGATCATTTTATATTATGTTTAATATAAGAATTCTGCGTAATTCTATCACATTTGTTCAATTTACGTCGCTCCTATTTCAGATAGCGTACTGGGCTGGGTGGCATCTTAAAGCGCATGAAATGTCGAGTAAAATGCACTACTAAACTCCTCTGATATGGCAATCAGACACCCGATTAGGTCATCTTATATTATGATTAATATAAGAATTCGGCAGAATTCTATCACATTTGTTCACTTTACGTAGCTCCAATTTCAGATAGCGGACTGGGCTAGACGGCACCTTAAAGGGCATGAAATGACGAGTAGAATGCACTACTAAACTTCTTTGATAGGGCAATCAGAGACCCGATTAGATCATTTTATATTATGGTTAATATAAGAATTCAGCGAAATTCTATCACATATGATCAATTTACGTCATTCCTATTTCAGATAGCGTATTGGGCTAAGCGGCACCTTAAATCGCATGAACCTAAGAGTAAAATGCACTATTAAGCTTCTATGATAGGGAAAACAGAGACCCGATTAGATCATTTTAAATTATGGTTAATTTAAGAATTCAGCGAACTTTATCACACTTGTTCAATTTCCGTCGCTACAATTTCAGACAGCGTATTGGGCTAGGCGGCACCTTGAAGCACATGAAATGACAAGTAAAATGCACTACTAAACTTTTTTGATAGGGCAATGAGAGACCCGATTAGATCATTTTATATTATGGTTAATATAAGAATTCAGCGAAATTCTATCACATTTGATCAATTTACGTCATTCCTATTTCAGATAGCGTATTGGGCTAAGCGGCACCTTAAATCGCATGAACCTAAGAGTAAAATGCACTATTAAGCTTCTATGATAGGGAAAACAGAGACCCGATTAGATCATTTTAAATTATGGTTAATTTAAGAATGCATCGAACTTTATCACACTTGTTCAATTTCCGTCGCTACAATTTCAGACAGCGTACTGGGCTAGGCGGCATCTTACAGCGCGTGGAATGGCGAGTAAAATGCACTATTCAACTTCTATGATAGGGCAATCAGGGACCCGATTAGATCATTTTATATTTTGGTGAATATAAGAATTCAGCGAAATTCTATCATCTTTGTTCAATTTACGTCGCTCCTATTTCAGATAGCTTATTGGGCTGAGCGGCATCTCAAAGCGCATGAAATGACGAGTGAAATGCACTATTAAACTTCTAGGGTAGGGCAAACAGAGACCCGATTAGATCATTTTATATTATGGTTAATTTAAGAATTCAGCAAAATTTTATCACATTTGTTCAATTTACGTCGCTCCTATTTCAGATAGCGTACTGGGCTAGACGGCATCTTAAAGCGCGTGGAATGGCGAGTAAAATGCTATATTAAACTTCTATGATAGGGCAATCAGAGACCCGAATAGATCATTTTATATTTTGGTTAATATAAGAATTCAGCGAAATTCTATCACATTTGTTCAATTTACGTCGCTCCTATTTCAGATAGCGTATTGGGCTACGCGGCCTCTCAAAGCGCATGAAATGACGAATAAAATGCACTATTAAGCTTCTACGCTAGGGCGAACAGAGACCCGATTAGATCATTTCATATTATGGTTTATTTAAGAATTCAGCGAAATTCTATCACAATTCTTCAATTTACGTCGCTCCTACTTCAGATAGCGTATTGGGCTAAGCGGCATCTCAAAGCGCATGAAATGGCGAGTAAAATGCACTATTAAATTTCTAGGGTAAGGCAAACAGAGACCCGATTAGATCATTTTATATTACGGTTAATATAAGAATTCAGCGTAATTCTATCACATTTGTTAAACATACGTCGCTCCTATTTCAGGTAGTGTACTGGGCTAGGCGGCATCTTGAAGCGCGTGGAATGGCGAGTAAAATGCACTATTAAACTTCTATGATAGGGCAATCAGGGACCCGATTAGATCATTTTATATTTTGGTGAATATAAGAATTCAGCGAAATTCTATCACATTTGTTCAATTTACGTCGCTCCAATTTCAGATAGCTTATTGGGCTAAGCGGCATCTCAAAGCACATGAAATGGCGAGCAAAATGCACTGTTAAACTTCTAGGGTAGGGCAATCAGAGACCCGATTAGATCATTTTATATTATGGTTAATTTGAGAATTCAGCAAAATTCTATCACATTTGTTCAATTTACGTCGTTCCTATTTCAGATAGCGTACTGGGCTAGGCGGCATCTTAAAGCGCGCGGAATGGCGAGTACAATGCTCCACTAAACTTCTATGATAGGGCAATCAGAGACCCGATTAGATCATTTTATATTTTGTTTAATACAAGAATTCAGCGAAATGCAATCACATTTGTTCTGCTTACGTCGATGATATTTCAGATAGCGTACTGGGCTAGGCAGCATCTCAAAGCGCATGAAATGGCGAGTGAAATGCACTACTACACTTCTAGGGTAGGGCTAACAGAGACCCAATTAGATCATTCTACATTAAGGTTAATATACGAATTCAGCGAAATTCTATCACATTTGTTCAATTTACGTCGCTCCTATTTCAGATAGCGGACTGGGCTAGGCGGCATCTTAAAGCGCGTGGAATGGCGAGTACAATGCACTATTAAACTTCTAGGATAAGGCAAACGGATACCCGATTAGACCATCTTATATTACGGTTAATATAAGAATTCAGCGAAATTCTATCACATTTGTTCAAGTTACGTCGCTCCTATTTCAGATAGCGTATTGGGCTAAGCGGCATCCCAAAGCGCATGAAATGACGAGAAAAATGCACTATTAATCTTCTAGGGTAGGGCGAACAGAGACCCGATTAGATCATTTTACATTAAGGTTAATATAGGAATTCAGCGAGATTCTGTCACATTTGTTCAATTTACGTCGCTGATATTTCAGATAGCGTATTGGGCTAAGCGGCATCTCAAACCGCAAGAAATGGTGAGTATACTGCACTATTAAACTTCTAGGATAGGACAAACAGAGACCCGTTTAGCTCATTTTATATTATGGTTAATTTAAGAATTCAGCGTTATTCTATCACATTTGTTCAACTTACGTCGCTCCTATTTCAGATAGCGTACTGGGCTAGGCGGCATCTTAAAGCGCGTGGAATGGCGAGCAAAATTCACTCTTAAACTTCTATGGTAGGGCAATCAGAGACCCGATTAGATCATTTTTTATTTTGGTTAATATAAGAATTCTGCGAAATTCTATCACATTTGTTCAATTTACGTTGCTCCTATTTCAGATAGCGTATTGGGCTAAGCGGCATCTCAAAGCGCATGAAATGGCGAGTAAAACGCATTGTTAAACTTGTAGGGTAGGTCAAACAGAGACCCGATTAGATCATTTCATATTATGGTTAATTTAAGAATTCAGAAACATTCTATCGCATTTGTTCAATTTACGTCGCTCCTATTTCAGATAGCGTACTCGGATAGGCGGCATCTTAAAGCGCGTGGAATGGCGAGTAAAATGCACTATTAAACTTCTATGATAGGGCAATCAGAGACCCGATTAGATCATTTTATATTTTGGTTAATATAAGAATTCAGCGAAATTCTATCACATTTGTTCAATTTACGTTGCTCCTATTTCAGATAGCGTATTGGGCTAAGCGGCATCTCAAAGCGCATGAAATGACGAGTAAAATGCACTATTAACCTTCTAGGGTAGGGCGAACAGAGACCCGTTTAGCTCATTTTATATTATGGTTAATTTAAGAACTCAGCGAAATTCTATCACATTTGTTCAATTTACGTCGATCCTATTGCAGATAGCGTATTGGGCTATGCGGCATCTCAAAGCGCATGAAATGGCGAGTAAAATGCACTATTAAACTTCTAGGGTAATACAAACAGAGACCCGATTAGATCATTTTATATTATGGTTAATTTAAGAATTCAGCAAAATTCTATCACATTTGTTCAATTTACATCGCTCCTATTTCAGATAGCGTATTGGGCTAAGCGGAATCTCAAAGCGCATGAAATGTCGAATAAAATTCACTATTAAACTTGTAGGCTAGGGCGAACAGAGAGCTGATTAAATCATTTTACATTGTGGTTAATAAAAGATTTCAGCGAAATTCTATCACATGTGCTCAATTTACATCGCTCCTATTTCAGATAGCGTACTGGGCTAGGCGGCATCTTAAAGCGCGTTGAATGGCGAGTAAAATGCACTATTAAACTTCTATGATAGGGCAATCAGAGACCTGATTAGATCATTTTATATTAAGGTTAATATAAGAATTCAGCGAAATTCAATCACATTTGTTCAATTTACGTCGATGATATTTCAGATAGCGTATTGGGCTATGCGGCATCTCAAAGCGCATGAAATGTCGAGTGAAATGCACTATTAGACTTCTATGGTAGGGCGAACAGAGACCCGATTAGATCATTTTACGTTAAGGTCAATATAAGAATTCAGCGAAATTCTATCACATTTGTTCAATTTACGTCGCTCCTATTTCAGGTAGCGTATTGGGCTAAGCGGCATCTCAAAGCGCATGAAATGGCGAATAAAATGCACTATTATACTTCTAGGCTAGGGCGAACAGAGACCCGATTAGATCATTTTACATTATGGTTAATAAAAGAATTCAGCGAAATTCTATCACATTTGTTCAATTTACGTCGCTCCTATTTCAGATAGCGTATTCGGCTAAGCGCCATCTCAAAGCGCATGAAATGGCGATTAAAATGCACAATTATACTTCTAGGCTATGGCGAACAGAGACCCGATTAGATCATTTTACATTATGGTTAATAAAAGAATTCAGCGATATTCTATCACATTTGTTCAACTTACGTCGCTCCTATTTCAGATAGCATACTGGGCTAGGCGGCATCTTAAAGCGCGTGGAATGGCGAGTAAAATGCACTACCAAACTTCTATGATAGGGCAATCAGAGACCTGGTTAGATCATTTTATATTTTGTTTAATATAAGATTTCAGCGAAGTTCTATCACATTTGTTCAATTTACGTCGCTCCTATTTCAGATAGCGTATTGGTCTAAGCGGCATCTCAAAGCGCATGAAATGACGAGTGAAATGCACTATTAAACTTCTAGGGTAGGGCAAACAGAGACCCGATTAGATCATTTTATATTATGGTTAATTTCAGAATTCAGCGAAATTCTATCTCATTTGTTCAATTTACGTCGCTCCTATTTCAGATAGCGTATTGGGCTAAGCGGCATCTCAAAGAGCATGAAATGTCCAGTGAAATGCACTATTAGACTGCTATGGTAGGGCGAACAGAGAACCGATTAGATCATTTTACATCAAGTTATTATAAGAATTCAGGGAAATTCTATCACATTTGTACAATTTACGTCGCTCCTACTTCAGATAGCGTATTGGGCTATGCGGCATCTCAAAACACATGCAATGGCGAGTAAAATGGACTATTAAACTTCTAGGTTAGGACAAACAGAGACCCGGTTAGATCATTTTATATTATGATTAATTTAAGAATTCAGCGTAATTCTATCACATTCGTTCAATTTACGTCGCTCCTATTTCAGATAGCGTATTGGGCTAAGCGGCATCTCAAAGCGCATGAAATGGCGAGTATAATGCACTGTTAAACTTCTAGGATACGGCAAACAGAGACCCGATTAGATCATTTTATATTACGGTTAATATCAGAATGCGGCGTAATTCTATCACATTTGTTCAACTTACGTCGCTCCTATTTCAGATAGCGCACTGGGCTAGGCGGCATCTTAAAGCGCGTGGAATGGCGAGTAAAATGCACTACTAAACTTCTACGATAGGGCAATCAGAGACCCGATTAGATCATTCTATATTTTGATTAATATCAGATTTAAGGGAAATTGTATCACATTTGTTCAATTTACGTCGCTCCTATTTCAGATAGCGTATTCGGCTAAGAGGCATCTCAAAGCGCATGAAATGGCGAATAAAATGCACTATTAAACTTCTAGGGTAAGGCAAACAGAGACCCGATTAGATCATTGTATATTTTGTTTAATATAAGATTTGAGGGAAATTCTATCACATTTGTTCAATTTACGTCGCTCCTATTTCAGATAGCGTATTGGGCTAAGCGGCCTCTCACCGCGCATGAAATGGCGAGTAAAATGCGCTATTAAACTTCTAGGATAAGGCAAACAGAGACCCGATTAGATCATTTTATATTACGGTTAATATAAGAATGCAGCGTAATTCTATCACATTTGTTCAACTTACGTTGCTCCTATTTCAGATAGCGTACTGGGCTAGGCGGCATCTCAAAGCGCATGAAATGGCGAGTGAAATGCACTATTAGACTTCTATGGTAGGGCGAACAGAGACCCGATTAGATCATTTTACAATAAGGTTAATATAAGAATTCACGGAAATTCTATCACATTCGTTCACCTTACGTCGCTCCTATTTCAGATAGCGTATTGGGCTCTGCGGCATCCCAAAGCGCATGAAATGGCGAGTAAAATGCACTATTAAACTTCTAGGGTAGGACAAACAGAAACGCGATTAGATCATTTTATATTATGGTTAATTTAAGAATTCAGCGAAATTATATCACATTTGTTCAACTTACGTCGCTCCTATTTCAGATAGCATACTGTGCTAGGCGGCATCTTAAAGCGCGTGGAATGGCGAGTAAAATGCACTACTAAACTTCTATGATAGGGCAATCAGAGACCTGATTAGATGTTTTTATATTTTGTTTAATATAAGATTTCAGCGAAGTTCTATCTCATTTGTTCAATTTACGTCGCTCCTATTTCAGATAGCGTATTGGGCTAAGCGGCATCTCAAAGCGCATGAAATGTCGAGTGAAATGCACTATTAGACTTCTATGGTAGGGCGAACAGAGACCCGATTAGATCATTTTACGTTAAGGTCAATATAAGAATTCAGCGAAATTCTATCACATTTGTTCAATTTACGTCGCTCCTATTTCAGGTAGCGTATTGGGCTAAGCGGCATCTCAAAGCGCATGAAATGGCGAATAAAATGCACTATTATACTTCTAGGCTAGGGCGAACAGAGACCCGATTAGATCATTTTACATTATGGTTAATAAAAGAATTCAGCGAAATTCTATCACATTTGTTCAATTTACGTCGCTCCTATTTCAGATAGCGTATTCGGCTAAGCGCCATCTCAAAGCGCATGAAATGGCAATTAAAATGCACAATTATACTTCTAGGCTATGGCGAACAGAGACCCGATTTGATCATTTTACATTATGGTTAATAAAAGAATTCAGCGATATTCTATCACATTTGTTCAACTTACGTCGCTCCTATTTCAGACAGCGTATTGGGCTAAGCGGCATCTCAAAGCGCATGAAATGGCGAGTAAAATGCACTATTAAACTTCTAGGGTAGGGCAAACAGAGACCCGATAAGATCATTTTATATTATGGTTAATTTAAGAATTCAGCGAAATTCTATCACATTTGTTCAATTTACGTCGCTCCTATTTCAGATAGCGTATTGGGCTAAGCGGCATCTGAAAGCGCATGAAATGGCGAGTAAAATGCACTATTATACTTCTAGGGTAGGGCAAACAGAGACCCGATTAGATCATCTAATATTATGGTTAATTTAAGAATTCAGCAAAATTCTATCACATTTGTTCAATTTACGTCGCTCCTGTTTCAGATAGCGTACTGGGCTAGGCGGCATCTTAAAGCGCATGGAATGGCGAGTAAAATGCACTACTAAACTTCTATGATAGGGCAATCAGAGACCCGATTAGATCATTTTACATTATGGTTAATGAAAGAATTCAGCGAAATTGTATCACATTTGTTCAACTTACGTCGCTCCTATTTCAGATAGCATATTCGGCTAAGCGGCATCTCAAAGCGCATGAAATGGCGAATAAAATGCACTATTAAACTTCTAGGGTAGGGCAAACAGAGACCCGATTAGATCATTATATATTATGGTTAATTTCAGAATTCAGCGAAATTCTATCTCATTTGTTCAATTTACGTCGCTCCTATTTCAGATAGCGTATTGGGCTAAGCGGCATCTCAAAGCGCATGAAATGTCCAGTGAAATGCACTATTAGACTGCTATGGTAGGGCGAACAGAGAACCGATTAGATCATTTTACATCAAGTTATTATAAGAATTCAGGGAAATTCTATCGCATTTGTACAATTTACGTCGCTCCTACTTCAGATAGCGTATTGGGCTATGCGGCATCTCAAAGGACATGCAATGGCGAGTAAAATGGACTATTAAACTTCTAGGGTAGGACAAACAGAGACCCGGTTAGATCATTTTATATTATGATTAATTTAAGAATTCAGCGTAATTCTATCACATTCGTTCAATTTACGTCGCTCCTATTTCAGATAGCGTATTGGGCTAAGCGGCATCTCAAAGCGCATGAAATGGCGAGTATAATGCACTGTTAAACTTCTAGGATACGGCAAACAGAAACCCGATTAGATCATTTTATATTACGGTTAATATAAGAATGCGGCGTAATTCTATCACATTTGTTCAACTTACGTCGCTCCTATTTCAGATAGCGTATTCGGCTAAGAGGCATCTCAAAGCGCATGAAATGGCGAATAAAATGCACTATTAAACTTCTAGGGTAAGGCAAACAGAGACCCGATTAGATCATTTTATATTTTGTTTAATATAAGATTTGAGGGAAATTCTATCAGATTTGTTCAATTTACGTCGCTCCTATTTCAGATAGTGTATTGGGCTAAGCGGCCTCTCACAGCGCATGAAATGGCGAGTAAAATGCGCTATTAAACTTCTAGGATAAGGCAAACAGAGACCCGATTAGATCATTTTATATTACGGTTAATATAAGAATGCAGCGTAATTCTATCACATTTGTTCAACTTACGTTGCTCCTATTTCAGATAGCGTACTGGGCTAGGCGGCATCTCAAAGCGCATGAAATGGCGAGTGAAATGCACTATTAGACTTCTATGGTAGGGCGAACAGAGACCCGATTAGATCATTTTACAATAAGGTTAATATAATAATTCACGGAAATTCTATCACATTCGTTCACCTTACGTCGCTCCTATTTCAGATAGCGTATTGGGCTCTGCGGCATCTCAAAGCGCATGAAATGTCGAGTGAAATGCACTATTAGACTTCTATGGTAGGGCGAACAGAGACCCGATTAGATCATTTTACGTTAAGGTCAATATAAGAATTCAGCGAAATTCTATCACATTTGTTCAATTTACGTCGCTCCTATTTCAGGTAGCGTATTGGGCTAAGCGGCATCTCAAAGCGCATGAAATGGCGAATAAAATGCACTATTATACTTCTAGGCTAGGGCGAACAGAGACCCGATTAGATCATTTTACATTATGGTTAATAAAAGAATTCAGCGATATTCTATCACATTTGTTCAACTTACGTCGCTCCTATTTCAGACAGCGTATTGGGCTAAGAGGCATCTCAAAGCGCATGAAATGGCGAGTAAAATGCACTATTAAACTTCTAGGGTAGGGCAAACAGAGACCCGATAAGATCATTTTATATTATGGTTAATTTAAGAATTCAGCGAAATTCTATCACATTTGTTCAATTTACGTCGCTCCTATTTCAGATAGCGTATTGGGCTAAGCGGCATCTGAAAGCGCATGAAATGGCGAGTGCAATGCACTATTATACTTCTAGGGTAGGGCAAACAGAGACCCGATTAGATCATCTAATATTTTGGTTAATTTAAGAATTCAGCAAAATTCTATCACATTTGTTCAATTTACGTCGCTCCTATTTCAGATAGCGTACTGGGCTAGGCGGCATCTTAAAGCGCATGGAATGGCGAGTAAAATGCACTACTAAACTTCTATGATAGGGCAATCAGAGACCCGATTAGATCATTTTACATTATGGTTAATAAAAGAATTCAGCGAAATTGTATCACATTTGTTCAACTTACGTCGCTCCTATTTCAGATAGCATATTCGGCTAAGCGGCATCTCAAAGCGCATGAAATGGCGAATAAAATGCACTATTAAACTTCTAGGGTAGGGCAAACAGAGACCCGATAAGATCATTTTATATTATGGTTAATTTAAGAATTCAGCGAAATTCTATCACATTTGTTCAATTTACGTCGCTCCTATTTCAGATAGCGTACTGGGCTAGGCGGCATCTTAAAGCGCATGGAATGGCGAGTAAAATGCACTACTAAACTTCTATGATAGGGCAATCAGAGACCCGATTAGATCATTTTATATTTTGTTTAATATCAGATTTCAGGGAAATTGTATCACATTTGTTCAATTTACGTCGCTCCTATTTCAGATAGCCTATTGGGCTAAGCGGCATCTCAAAGCGCATGAAATGGCGAACAAAATGCATCATTAAACTTCTTGGATAAGCCGAACAGAGACCCGATTAGATCATTTTATATTACGGTTAATATAAGATTTCAGCGAAGTTGTGTCACATTTGTTCAATTTACGTCGCTCCTATTTCAAATAGCGTATTGGGCTAAGCGGCATCTCAAAGCGCATGAAATGGCGAGTGAAATGCACCATTAGACTTCTATGGTAGGGCGAACAGAGACCCGATTAGATCATTTTACATTAAGTTAATATAAGAATTCAGGGAAATTCTATCACATTTGTTCAATTTACGTCGCTCCTATTTCAGATAGCGTATTGGGCTATGCGGCATCTCAAAGCACATGCAATGGCGAGTAAAATGGACTATTATACTTCTAGGGTAGGGCAAACAAAGACCCGATTAAATCATTTTATATTATGGTTAATGTAAGAATTCAGCGAAATTCTATCACATTTATTCAATTTACGTCGCTCCTATTTCAGATAGCGTATAGGCCTAAGCGGCATCGCAAAGCGCATGAAATGGCGAGTATAATGCACTATGAAAGTTCTAGGATAAGGCAAACAGAGACCCGATTAGATCATTTTATATTACGGTTAATATAGGAATTCGGCGTAATTCTATCACATTTGTTCAACTTACGTCGCTCCTATTTCAGATAGCGTATTGGGCTAAGCGGCATCTTAAAGCGGGTGGAATGGCCAGTAAAATGCACTACTAAACTTCTATGATAGGGCAATCAGAGACCCGATCAGATCATTTTATATTTTGTTTAATAACAGATTTCAGGGAAATTGTATCACATTTGTTCAATTTACGTCGCTCCTATTTCAGATAGCGAATTCGGCTAAGCGGCATCTCAAAGCGCATGAAATGGCGAATAAAATGCACTATTAAACTTCTAGGGTAGGGCAACCAGAGACCCGATAAGATCATTTTATACTATGGTTAATTTAAGAAAGCAGCGAAATTCTATCACATATGTTCAATTTACGTCGCTCCTATTTCAGAAAGCGTACTGGGCTAGGCGGCATCTTAAAGCGCATGGAATGGCGAGTAAAATGCACTACTAAACTTCTATGATAGGGCAATCAGAGACCCGATTAGATCATTTTATATTTTGTTTAATATCAGATTTCAGGGAAATTGTATCACATTTGTTCAATTTACGTCGCTCCTATTTCAGTCAGCGTATTCGGCTAAGCGGCATCTCAAAGCGCATGAAATGGCGAGTAAAATGCACTATTAAACTTCTAGGCTAGGGCAAACAAAGACCCGATTAAATCATTTTATATTATGGTTAATGTAAGAATTCAGCGAAATTCTATCACATTTATTCAATTTACGTCGCTCCTATTTCAGATAGCGTATTGGCCTAAGCGGCATCGCAAAGCGCATGAAATGGCGAGTATAATGCACTATTAAACTTCTAGGATAAGGCAAACAGAGACCCGATTAGATCATTTTATATTACGGTTAATATAAGAATTCAGCGTAATTCTATCACATTTGTTCATCTTACGTCGCTCCTATTTCAGATAGCGTACTGGGCTAGGCGGCATCTTAAAGCGCGTGGAATGGCGAGTAAAATGCACTACTAAACTTCTATGATAGGGCAATCAGAGACCCGATTAGATCATTTTATATTTTGGTTAATATAAGAATTCAGCGAAATTCTATCACATTTGTTCAATTTACGTAGCTCCTATTTCAGATAGATTATTGGGCTTAGCGGCTTCTCAAAGCGCATGAAATGACGAGTGAAATGCACTATTAAACTTCTAGGGTAGGGCAAACAGAGACCCGATTAGATCATTTTACATTATGGTTAATAAAAGAATTCAGCGAAATTCTATCACATTTGTTCAACTTACGTCGCTCCTATTTCAGATAGCGTATTGGGCTAAGCGGCATCTCAAAGCGCATGAAATGGCGAGTCAAACGCACTATTAAACTTCTAGGCTAGGGCGAACAGAGACCCGATTAGATCATTTTACATTTTGGTTAATAAAAGAATTCAGCGAAATTCTATCACATTTGTTCAATTTACGTCGCTCCTATTTCAGATAGCATATTGGGCTAAGCGGCATCTCAATGCGCATGAAATGACGAGTGAAATGCACTATTAAACTTCTAGGGTAGGGCGAACAGAGACCCGATTAGATCATTTTACATTATGGTTAATAAAAGAATTGAGCGAAATTCTATCACATTTGTTCAACTTACGTCGCTCCTATTTCAGATAGCGTATTGGGCTAAGCGGCATCTCAAAGCGCATGAAATGGCGAGTAAAATGCACTATTATACTTCTAGGGTAGGGCAAACAGAGACCCGATTTGATCATCTAATATTATGGTTAATTTAAGAATTCAGCAAAATTCTATCACATTTGTTCAATTTACGTCGCTCCTATTTCAGATAGCGTACTGGGCTAGGCGGCATCTTAAAGCGCATGGAATGGCGAGTAAAATGCAGTACTAAACTTCTATGATAGGGCAATCAGAGACCCGATTAGATCATTTTATATTTTGTTTAATATCAGATTTCAGGGAAATTCTATCACATTTGTTCAATTTACGTCGCTCCTATTTCAGATAGCGTATTGGGCTAAGCGGCATCTGAAAGCGCATGAAATGGCGAGTAAAATGCACTATTAAACTTCTAGCCTAAGGCAAACAGAGACCCGATTAGATCATTTTATATTACGCCTAATATAAGAATTCAGCGTAATTCTATCACATTTGTTCATCTTACGTCGCTCCTATTTCAGATAGCGTACTGGGCTAGGCGGCATGTTAAAGCGCGTGGAAGGGCGAGTAAAGTGCACTACTAAACTTCTATGATAGGGCAATCAGAGACCTGATTAGATCATTTTATATTTTGTTTAATATAAGATTTCAGCGAAGTTCTAACACATTTGTTCAATTTACGTCGCTCCTATTTCAGATAGCCTGTTGGGCTAAGCGGCATCTCAAAGCGCATGAAATGGCGAACAAAATGCGCTATTAAACTTCTAGGATAAGGCAAACAGAGACCCGATTAGGTCATTTTATATTACGGTTAATATAAGAATGCAGCATAATTCTATCACGTTTGTTCAACTTACGTCGCTCCTATTTCAGATAGCGTACTGGGCTAGGCGGCATCTCAAAGCGCATGAAATGGCGAGTGAAATGCACTATTAGACTTCTATGGTAGGGCGAACAGAGACCCGATTAGATCATTTTACATTAAGGTTAATATAAGAATTCACGGAAATTCTATCACATTTGTTCGATTTACGTCGCTCCCATTTCAGATAGCGTATTGGGCTATGCGGCATCTCAAAGCGCATGAAATGGCGAGTAAAATGCACTATTAAACTTCTAGGATAACCCAAACAGATACCCGATTAGATCATTTTATATTACGGTTAATATAAGAATTCAGCGTAATTCTATCAGATTTGTTCAACTTACGTCGCTCCTATTTCAGATAGCATACTGGGCTAGGCGGCATCTTAAAGCGCGTGGAACGGCGAGTAAAATGCACTACTACACTTCTATGATAGGGCAATCAGAGACCTGATTAGATCATTTTATATTTTGTTTAATATAAGATTTCAGCGAAGTTCTATCACATTTGTTCAATTTACGTCGCTCCTATTTCAGATAGCGTATTGGTCTAAGCGGCATCTCAAAGCGCATGAAATAACGCCTGAAATGCACTGTTAAACTTCTGGGGTAGGGCAAACAGAGACCCGATTAGACCATTTTATATTATGGTTAATTTAAGAATTCAGCGAAATTCTATCACATTTGCTCAATTTACGTCGCTCCTACTTCAGATAGCGTATTGGGCTAAGCGGAATCTCAAAGCGCATGAAATGGCGAGTAAAATGCACTATGAAACTTCTAGGGTAGGGAAAACAGAGACCCGATTAGATCATTTTATATTATGGTTAATATAAGATTTCAGCGAAATTCTATCACATTTGTTCAATTTACGTCGCTCCTATTTCGGATAGCGTACTGGGCTAGGCGGCATCCTAAAGCGCGTGGAGTGGCGAGTAACATGCACTATTAATCATCTATGATAGGACAATCAGAGACCCGATTAGATCATTTTATATTTTGTTTAATATAAGATTTCAGGGAAATTGTATCACATTTGTTCAATTTACGTCGCTCCTATTTCAGATAGCGTATTCGGCTAAGCGGCATCTCAAAGCGCATGAAATGGCGAATAAAATGCACTATTAAACTTCTAGGCTAGGGCGAACAGAGACCCGACCAGATCATTTTACATTATGGTTAATAAAAGAATTCAGCGAAATTCTATCACATTCATTCAACTTACGTCGCTCCTATTTCAGATAGCGTATTGGGCTAAGCGGCATCTCAAAGCGCATGAAATGGTGAGTAAAATGCACTATTAAACTTCTAGCGTTGGGCAAACAGAGACCCGATTAGATCATATTATATTATGGTCAATTTAAGAATTCAGCAAAATTCTATCACATTTGTTCAATTTACGTCGTTCCTATTTCAGTTAGCGTACTGGGCTCGGCGGCGTCTTAAAGCGCGTGGAATGGCGAGTGAAATGCACTATTAGACTTCTATGGTAGGGCGAACAGAGACCCGATTAGATCATTTTATATTATGGTTAATTTAAGAATTCAGCGAAATTCTATCACATTTGTACAATTTACGTCGCTCCTGTTTCAGATAGCGTATTCGGCTATGCGGCATCTCAAAGCACATGCAATGGTGAGTAAAATGCACTATTAAACTTCTGGGGTAGGGCAAACAGAGACCCGATTAGATCATTTTATATTTTGTTTAATATAAGGTTTCAGCGAAGTTCTATCACATTTGTTCAATTTTCGTCGCTCCTATTTCAGATAGCGTACTGGGCTAGGCGGCGTCTGAAAGCGCGTGGAATGGCGAGTAAAATGCACTATTAAAATTCTATGATAGGGTAATCAGAGACCCGATTAGATCATTTTACATTTTGGTTAATATAAGAATTCAGCGAAATTCTATCACATTTGTTCAATTTACGTCGCTCCTAATTCAGATAGCTTACTGGGCTAAGCGGCCTCTCAAAGCGCATGAAATGGCGAGTAAAATGCGCTATTAAACTTCTAGGATAAGGCAAACAGAGACCCGATTAGATCATTCTATATTACGGTTAATATAACAATTCAGCGAAATTCTATCACATTTGTTCAATTTACGTCGCTCCTATTTCAGATAGCTTATTGGGCATAGCGGCATCTCAAAGCGCATGAAATGACGAGTGAAATGCACTATTAAACTTCTAGGGTAGGGCAAACAGAGACCCGATTAGATCATTTTATATTATGATTAATTTAAGAATTCAGCAAAATTCTATCACAGTTGTTCAATTTTCGTCGCTCCTATTTCAGATAGCGTATTCGGCTAAGCGGCATCTCAAAGCGCATGAAATGGCGACTAAAATGCACTATTAATCTTCCTGGCTAGGGCGAACAGAGACCCGATTAGATCATTTTACATTTTGGTTAATATATGAATTCAGCGAAATTCTATCACATTTGTTCAATTTACGTCGCTCCTATTTCAGATAGCTTACTGGGCTTAGCGGCATCTCAAAGCGCATGAAGTGACGCGTGAAATGCACTATTAAACTTCTCGGGTAGGGCAAACAGAGACCCGATTAGATCATTTTATATTATGGTTAATTTAAGAATTCAGCCAAATTCTATTACATTTGTTCAATTTTCGTCGCTCCTATTTCAGATAGCGTATTGGGCTAAGAGGCATTTCAAAGCGCATGAAATGGCGAGTAAAATGCACTATGAAACTTCTAGGATAAGCCAAACAGAGACCCGATTAGATCATTTTATATTACGGTTAATATAAGAATTCAGCGTAATTCTATCACATTTGTTCAACTTACGTCGCTCCTATTTCAGATAGCATACTGGGCTGGGCGGCATCTTAAAGCGCGTGGAATGGCGAGTGAAATGCACTACTAAAATTCAATGATAGGGCAATCAGAGACCTGATTAGATCATTTTATATTTTGTTTAATATAAGATTTTAGCGAAGTTCTATCACATTTGTTCAATTTACGTCGCTCCTATTTCAGATAGCGTATTGGGCTAAGCGGCATCTGAAAGCGTATGAAATGGCGAGTAAAATGCACTATTGAACTTCTAGGCTAGCGCAAACAATGACCCGATTAAATCATTTTATATTATGGTTAATTTAAGAATTCAGCGAAATTCTATCACATTTTTTCAATTTACGTCTGTCCTATTTCAGATAGCGTATTGGCCTAAGCGGCATCGCAAAGCGCATGAAATGAGGAGTAAAATGCACTATTGAACTTCTAGGGTAGGGCAAGCAGAGACCCGATTAGATCATTTTATGTTATGGTTAATTTAAGAATTCAGCGAAATTCTATCACATTTGTTCAATTTACGTCGCTCCTATTTCAGATAGCGTATTGGGCTAAGCGGCATCTGAAAGCGCATGAAATGGCGAGTAAAATGCACTATTAAACTTCTAGGCTACGGCAAACAAAGACCCGATTAAATCATTTTATATTATGGTTAATTTAAGAATTCAGCGAAATTCTATCACATTTATTCAATTTACGTCGCTCCTGTTTCAGATAGCGTATTGGGCTAAGCGGCATCGCAAAGCGCATGAAATGGCGAGTATAATGCACTATTACACTTCTAGGATAAGCCAAACAGAGACCAGATTAGATCATTTTATATTACGGTTAATATAAGAATTCAGCGTAATTCTATCACATTTGTTCAATTTACGTCGCTCCTATTTCAAATAGCGTATTGGGCTAAGCGGCATCCCAAAGCGCATGAAATGGCGAGTGTAATGCACTATTAGACTTCTATGGTAGGGCGAACAGAGACCCGATTAGATCATTTTACATTAAGGTTAATATAAGAATTCAGCGAAATTCTATCACATTTGTTCAACTTACATCGCTCCTATTTTAGATAGCGTACTGGGCTAGGCGGCATCTTAAAGCGCGTGGAATGGCGAGTAAAGTGCACTACAAAACTAATATGATAGGGCAATCAGAGACCCGATTAGATCATTTTATATTTTGTTTTATAAAATATTTCAGGGAAATTCTACCACATTCGTTCAATTTACGTCGCTCCTATTTCAGATAGCGTATTGGGCTAAGCGGCATTTCAAAGCGCATGAAATGGCGAGTAAAATGCACTATTAAACTTCTAGGATAAGCCAAACAGAGACCCGATTAGATCATTTTATATTACGGTTAATATAAGAATTCAGCGTAATTCTATCACATTTGTTCAACTTACGTCGCTCCTATTTCAGATAGCATACTGGGCTAGGCGGCATCTTAAGCGCGTGGAATGGCGAGTAAAATGCACTACTAAAATTCTATGATAGGGCAATCAGAGACCTGATTAGATCATTTTATATTTTGTTTAATATAAGGTTTTAGCGAAGTTCTATCACATTTGTTCAATTTACGTCGCTCCTATTTCAGATAGCGTATTGGTCTAAGCGGCATCTCAAAGCGCATGAAATGACGAGTGAAATGCACTATTAAGCTTCTAGGGTAGGGCAAACAGAGACCCGATTAGATCATTTTATATGGTTAATTTAAGAATTCAGCGAAATTCTATCTCATTTGTTCAATTTACGTCGCTCCTATTTCAGATAGCGTATTGGGCTAAGCGGCATCTCAAAGCGCATGAAATGTCGAGTGAAATGCACTATTAGACTTCTATGGTAGGGCGAACAGAGACCCGATTAGATCATTTTACATTAAGTTAATATAAGAATTCAGGGAAATTCTATCACATTTGTACAATTTACGTCGCTCCTGTTTCAGATAGCGTATTCGGCTATGCGGCATCTCAAAGCACATGCAATGGTGAGTAAAATGCACTATTAAACTTCTGGGGTAGGGCAAACAGAGACCCGATTAGATCATTTTATATTATGGTTAATTTAAGAATTCAGCAAAATTCTATCACATTTGTTCAATTTACGTCGCTCCTATTTCAGATAGCGTATTGTGCTAAGCAGCATCTCAACGCGCATGAAATGGCGAATAAAATGCACTATTAAACATCTAGGCTAGGTCGAACAGAGACCCGATGAGAACATTTTACATTTTGATTAATAAAAGAATTCAGCTAAATTCTATCACATTTGTTCAATTTACGTCGCTCCTATTTCAGATAGCGTATTGGCCTAAGCGGCATCGCAAAGCGCATGAAATGGCGAGTATAATGCACTATTAAACTTCTAGGATAAGGCAAACAGAGACCCGATTAGATCATTTTATATTACGGTTAATAAAAGAATTCAGCGTAATTCTATCACATTTGTTCAACTTACGTCGCTCCTATTTCAGACAGCGTACAGGGCTAGGCGGCATCTTAAAGCGCGTGAAATGGCGACTAAAATGCACTATTAAACTTCTAGGATAAGGCAAACAGAGACCCGATTAGATCATTTTATATTTTGTTTAATATAAGATTTCAGGGAAATTCTATCACATTTGTTCAATTTACGTCGCTCCTATTACAGTTAGCGTATTCTGCTAAGCGGCATCTCAAAGCGCATGAAATTGCGAGTAAAATGCACTATTAAACTTCTAGGCTACGGCAAACAAAGACCCGATTAAATCATTTTATATTATGGTTAATTTAAGAATTCAGCGAAATTCTATCACATTTATTCAATTTACGTCGCTCCTATTTCAGATAGCGTATTGGGCTAAGCGGCATCGCAAAGCGCATGAAATGGCGAGTATAATGCACTATTAAACTTCTAGGATAAGGCAAACAGAGACCCGATTAGATCATTTTATATTACGGTTAATATAAGAATTCAGCGTATTTCTATCACATTTGTTCAACTTACGTCGCTCCCATTTCATATAGCCTACTGGGCTAGGCGGCATCTAAAAGCGCATGAAATGGCGAGTATAATGCACTATTACACTTCTAGGATAAGCCAAACAGAGACCCGATTAGATCATTTTATATTACGGTTAATATAAGAATTCAGCGTAATTCTATCACATTTGTTCAATTTACGTCGCTCCTATTTCAAATAGCGTATTGGGCTAAGCGGCATCCCAAAGCGCATTAAATGGCGAGTGTAATGCACTATTAGACTTCTATGGTAGGGCGAACAGAGACCCGATTAGATCATTTTACATTAAGGTTAATATAAGAATTCAGCGAAATTCTATCACATTTGTTCAATTTACGTCGCTCCTATTTCAGATAGCTTATTGGGCTTAGCGGCATCTCAAAGCGCATGAAATGACGAGTGAAATGCACTATTAAACTTCTAGGGTAGGGCAAACAGAGACCCGATTAGATCATTTTATATTATGGTTAATTTGAGAATTCAGCAAAATTCTATCACAGTTGTTCAATTTTCGTCGCTCCTATTTCAGATAGCGTATTGGGCTAAGCGGCATCTCAAAGCGCATGAAATGGCGACTAAAATGCAATATTAAACTTCCTGGCTAGGGCGAACAGAGACCCGATTAGATCATTTTACATTTTGGTTAATATAAGAATTCAGCGAAATTCTGTCACATTTGTTCAATTTTCGTCGCTCCTATTTCAGATAGCTTACTGGGCTTAGCGGCATCTCAAAGCGCATGAAGTGACGCGTAAAATGCACTATTAAACTTCTCGGGTAGGGCAAACAGAGACCCGATTAGATCATTTTATATTATGGTTAATTTAAGAATTCAGCCAAATTCTATTACATTTGTTCAATTTACGTCGCTCCTATTTCAGATAGCGTATTGGGCTAAGAGGCATTTCAAAGCGCATGAAATGGCGAGTAAAATGCACTATTAAACTTCTAGGATAAGCCAAACAGAGACCCGATTAGATCATTTTATATGGTTAATTTAAGAATTCAGCGAAATTCTATCTCATTTGTTCAATTTACGTCGCTCCTATTTCAGATAGCGTACTGGGCTAGGCGGCATCTTAAAGCGCGTGAAATGGCGAGTAAAATGCACTATTAAACTTCTAGGATAAGGCAAACAGAGACCCGATTCGATCATTTTATATTTTGTTTAATATAAGATTTCCGTGAAATTCTATCACATTTGTTCAATTTACGTCGCTCCTATTTCAGATAGCGTATTGGGCTAAGCGGCCTCTCGAAGCGCATGAAATGGCGAGTAAAATGCACTATTAAACTTCTAGGATAAGGCAAACAGAGACCCGATTCGATCATTTTATATTTTGTTTAATATAAGATTTCCGGGAAATTCTATCACATTTGTTCAATTTACGTCGCTCCTATTTCAGATAGCGTATTGGGCTAAGCGGCCCCTCAAAGCGCATGAAATGGCGAGTAAAATGCACTATTAAACTTCTAGGATAAGGCAAACAGAGACCCGATTAGATCATTTTATATTTTGTTTAATATAAGATTTCCGGGAAATTCTATCACATTTGTTCAATTTACGTCGCTCCTATTTCTGATAGCGTATTGGGCTAAGCGGCCACTCAAAGCGCATGAAATGGCGAGTAAAATGCACTATTAAACTTCTAGGATAAGGCAAACAGAGACCCGATTCGATCATTTTATATTTTGTTTAATATAACATTTCCGGGAAATTCTATCACATTTGTTCAATTTACGTCGCTCCTATTTCAGATAGCGTACTGGGCTAGGCGGCATCTTAAAGCGCGTCGAATGGCGTGTAAAATGCACTACAAAACTAATATGATAGGGCAATCAGAGACCCGATTAGATCATTTTATATTTTGTTTAATATAAGATTTCAGCGAAGTTCTATCACATTTGTTCAATTTACGTCGCTCCTATTTCAGATAGCGTACTGGGCTAGGCGGCATCTCAAAGCGCGTGGAGTGGCGAGTAAAATGCACTATTAAAATTCTATGATAGGGTAATCAGAGACCCGATTAGATCATTTTATATTATGTTTAATTTAAGAATTCAGCAAAATTCTATCACATTTGTTCAATTTACGTCGCTCCTATTTCAGATAGCGTATTGGGCTAAGCGGCATCTCAAAGCGCATGAAATGGCGAATAAAATGCACTATTAAACATCTAGGCTAGGTCGAACAGAGACCCGATGAGAACATTTTACATTTTGATTAATAAAAGAATTCAGCTAAATTCTATCACATTTGTTCAATTTACGTCGCTCCTATTTCAGATAGCGTATTGGCCTAAGCGGCATCGCAAAGCGCATGAAATGGCGAGTATAATGCACTATTAAACTTCTAGGATAAGGCAAACAGAGACCCGATTAGATCATTTTATATTACGGTTAATAAAAGAATTCAGCGTAATTCTATCACATCTGTTCAACTTACGTCGCTCCTATTTCAGATAGCGTACTGGGCTAGGCGGCATCTTAAAGCGCGTGAAATGGCGACTAAAATGCACTATTAAACTTCTAGGATAAGGCAAACAGAGACCCGATTCGATCATTTTATATTTTGTTTAATATAAGATTTCCGGGAAATTCTACCACATTTGTTCAATTTACGTCGCTCCTATTTCAGATAGCGTATTGGGCTAAGCGGCCACTCAAAGCGCATGAAATGGCGAGTAAAATGCGCTATTAAACTTCTAGGATAAGGCAAACAGAGACCCGATTAGATCATTCTATATTACGGTTAATATAACAATTCAGCGAAATTCTATCACATTTGTTCAATTTACGTCGCTCCTATTTCAGATAGCTTATTGAGCTTAGCGGCATCTCAAAGCGCATGAAATGACGAGTGAAATGCACTATTAAACTTCTAGGGTAGGGCAAACAGAGACCCGATTAGATCATTTTATATTGCGGTTAATATAAGATTTCATCGAAGTTCTATCACATTTGTTCAATTTACGTCGCTCCTATTTCAGATAGCGTACTGGGCTAAGCGGCATCTCAAAGCGCATGAAATGGCGAATAAAATGCACTATTAAACATCTAGGCTAGGTCGAACAGAGACCAGATGAGAACATTTTACATTTTGATTAATAAAAGAATTCAGCTAAATTCTATCACATTTGTTCAATTTACGTCGCTCCTATTTCAGATAGCGTATTGGCCTAAGCGGCATCGCAAAGCGCATGAAATGGCGAGTATAATGCACTATTAAACTTCTAGGATAAGGCAAACAGAGACCCGATTAGATCATTTTATATTACGGTTAATATAAGAATTCAGCGTATTTCTATCACATTTGTTCAACTTACGTCGCTCCCATTTCAGATAGCCTACTGGGCTAGGCGGCATCTAAAAGCGCATGAAATGGCGAGTATAATGCACTATTACACTTCTAGGATAAGCCAAACAGAGACCCGATTAGATCATTTTATATTACGGTTAATATAAGAATTCAGCGTAATTCTATCACATTTGTTCAACTTACGTCGCTCCTATTTCAGATAGCGTACTGGGCTAGGCGGCATCTTAAAGCGCGTGAAATGGCGAGTAAAATGCACTATTAAACTTCTAGGATAAGGCAAACAGAGACCCGATTCGATCATTTTATATTTTGTTTAATATAAGATTTCCGGGAAATTCTATCACATTTGTTCAATTTACGTCGCTCCTATCTCAGATAGCGTATTGGGCTAAGCGGCCTCTCAAAGCGCATGAAATGGCGAGTAAAATGCACTATTAAACTTCTAGGATAAGGCAAACAGAGACCCGATTCGATCATTTTATATTTTGTTTAATATAAGATTTCCGGGAAATTCTATCACATTTGTTCAATTTACGTCGCTCCAATTTCAGATAGCGTATTGGGCTAAGCGGCCTCTCAAAGCGCATGAAATGGCGAGTAAAATGCACTATTAAACTTCTAGGATAAGGCAAACAGAGACCCGATTCGATCATTTTATATTTTGTTTAATATAAGATTTCCGGGAAATTCTATCACATTTGTTCAATTTACGTCGCTCCTATTTCAGATAGCGTACTGGGCTAGGCGGCATCTTAAAGCGCGTGGAATGGCGAGTAAAATGCACTATTAAAATTCTATGAGAGGGCAATCAGAGACGCGATTAGATCAGTTTATATTATGGTTAATTTAAGAATTCAGCAAAATTCTATCACATTTATTCAATTTACGTCGCTCCTATTTCAGATAGCGTATTGGGCTATGCGGCATCTCAAACCGCATGAAATGGCGAGTAAAATGCACTATTAAACTTCTAGGGTAGGGCAAGCAGGGACCCTATGAGATCATTTTATATTATGGTTAATTTAAGAATTCAGCGAAATTCTATCACATTTGTTCAACTTACGTCGCTCCTTTTTCAGACAGTGTACTGGGCTAGGCGGCATCTTAAAGCGCATGGAATGGCGAGTAAAATGCACTACAAAGCTTCTATGATAGGGCAATCAGAGACCCGATTAGATCATTTTATATTTTGTTTAAAATCAGATTTCAGGGTAATTGTATCACGTTTGATCAATTTACGTCGCTCCTATTTCAGTTAGCGTATTCGGCTAAGCGGCATCTCAAAGCGCATGAAATGGCGAGTAAAATGCACTATTAAACTTCTAGGGTAGGGCAAACAGGGACCCGATAAGATCATTTTATATTATGGTTAATTTAAGAATTCAGCGAAATTCTATCACATTTGTTCAATTTACGTCGCTCCTATATCAGATAGCGTATTGGGCTAAGCGGCATCTGAAAGCGTATGAAATGGCGAGTAAAATGCACTATTAAACTTCTAGGCTATCGCAAACAAAGACCCGATTAAATCATTTTATATTATGGTTAATTTAAGAATTCAGCGAAATTCTATCACATTTATTCAATTTACGTCGGTCCTATTTCAGATAGCGTATTGGCCTAAGCGGCATCGCAAAGCGCATGAAATGTGGAGTAAAATGCACTATTGAACTTCTAGGGTAGGGCAAGCAGAGACCCGATTAGATCATTTTATGTTATGGTTAATTTAAGAATTCAGCGAAATTCTATCACATTTGTTCAAATTACGTCGCTCCTATTTCAGATAGCGTATTGAGCTAAGCGGCATCTCAGAGCGGATGAAATAGCGAGTAAAATGCGCTATTAAACTTCTAGAGTAGGGCAAACAGAGACCCGATTAGGTCATTTTATATTATGGATAATTTAAGAATTCAGCAAAATTCTATAACATTGGTTCAATTTACGTCTCTCCTATTTCAGACAGCGTATTGGGCTAAGCGGCTTCTCAAAGCGCATGAAATGAGGAGTAAAATGCACTATTGAACTTCTAGGGTAGGGCAAGCAGAGACCCGATTAGATCATTTTATATTACGGTTAATATAAGAATTCAGCGTAATTCTATCACATTTCTTCAACTTACGTCGCTCCTATTTCAGATAGCGTACTGGGCTAGGCGGCATCTTAAAGCGCGTGGAATGGCGAGTAAAATGCACTATTAAAATTCTATGATAGGGCAATCAGAGACGCGATTAGATCAGTTTATATTATGGTTAATTTAAGAATTCAGCGAAATTCTATCACATTTGTTCAATTTACGTCGCTCCTATTTCAGATAGCGTATTGGGCGACGCGGCATCTCAAAGCGCATGAAATGGCGAGTATAATGCAATACTAAACTTCTAGGATAAGGCAAACAGAGACCCGATTTGATCATTTTATATTACGGTTAATATAAGAATTCAGCGTAATTCTATCACATTTCTTCAACTTACGTCGCTCCTATTTCAGATAGCGTACTGGGCTAGGCGGCATCTTAAAGCGCGTGGAATGGCGAGTAAAATGCACTACTAAACTTCTATGATAGGGCAATCAGAGACCCGATTAGATCATTTTATATTTTGTTTAATATAAGATTTCAGGGAAATTCTGTCACATTTGTTCAATTTACGTCGCTCCTATTACAGTTAGCGTATTCGGCTAAGCGGCTTCTCAAAGCGCATGAAATTGCGAGTAAAATGCACTATTAAACTTCTAGGGTAGGGCAAACAGAGACCCGATAAGATCATTTTATATTATGGTTAATTTAAGAATTCAGCGAAGTTCTATCACATTTGTTCAATTTACGTCGCTCCTATTTCAGATAGCGTATTGGGCTAAGCGGCATCTGAAAGCGCATGAAATGGCGAGTAAAATGCACTATTAAACTTCTAGGCTACGGCAACCAAAGACCCGATTAAATCATTTTATATTATGGTTAATTTAAGAATTCAGCGAAATTCTATCACATTTATTCAATTTACGTCGCTCCTATTTCAGATAGCGTATTGGGCTAAGCGGCATCGCAAAGCGCATGAAATGGCGAGTATAATGCACTATTAAACTTCTAGGATAAGGCAAACAGAGACCCGATTAGATCATTTTATATTACGGTTAATATAAGAATTCAGCGTATTTCTATCACATTTGTTCAACTTACGTCGCTCCCATTTCAGATAGCCTACTGGGCTAGGCGGCATCTAAAAGCGCATGAAATGGCGAGTATAATGCACTATTACACTTCTAGGATAAGCCAAACAGAGACCCGATTAGATCATTTTATATTACGGTTAATAAAAGAATTCAGCGTAATTCTATCACATTTGTTCAATTTACGTCGCTCCTATTTCAAATAGCGTATTGGGCTAAGCGGCATCCCAAAGCGCATGAAATGGCGAGTGTAACGCACTATTAGACTTCTATGGTAGGGCGAACAGAGACCCGATTAGATCATTTTACATTAAGGTTAGTATAAGAATTCAGCGAAATTCTATCACATTTGTTCAACTTACGTCGCTCCTATTTTAGATAGCGTACTGGGCTAGACGGCATCTTAAAGCGCGTGGAATGGCGAGTAAAATGCACTACAAAACTACTATGATAGGGCAATCAGAGACCCGATTAGGTCATTCTATATTTTGTTTTATAAAATATTTCAGGGAAATTCTACCACATTCGTTCAATTTACGTCGCTCCTATTTCAGATAGCGTATTGGGCTAAGCGGCATCTCAAAGCGCATGAAATGGCGAATAAAATGCGCTATTAAACTTCTAGGCTATGGCGAACGGAGACCCGATTAGATCATTTTATATTATGGATAATTTAAGAATTCAGCAAAATTCTATAACATTGGTTCAATTTACGTCTCTCCTATTTCAGATAGCGTATTGGGCTAAGCGGCATCTCAAAGCGCATGAAATGGCGAGTAAAATGCACTATTAAACTTCTAGGCTAGGGCGAACAGAGACCCGATTAGATCATTCTACATTTTGGGTAATAAAAGAATTCAGCGAAATTCTATCACATTTGTTCAATTTACGTCGCTCCTATTTCAGATAGCGTATTGGGCTAAGCGGCATATCAAAGCGCATGAAATGACGAGTGAAATGCACTATTAAACTTCTAGGGTAGGGCGAACAGAGACCCGATTCGATCATTTTACGTTAAGGTTAATATAAGAATTCACGGAAATTCTATCACATTTGTTCAATTTACTATGCGGTATTGGGCTATTCGTCATCTCAAAGCGCATGAAATGGCGAATAAAATGCACTATTAAACTTCTAGGGTAGGGCAAACAGAGATCCGATTCGATCATTTTATATTATGGTTAATTTAAGAATTCAGCGATGTTCTATCACATTTGTTCAATTTACGTCGCTCCTATTTCAGATAGCGTACTGGGCTAGGCGGCATCTTAAAGCGCGTGGAAGGGCGAGTAAAATGCACTACTAAACTTCTATGGTAGAGCAATCAGAGACCCGATTAGATGATTTTATATTTTGTTTAATATAAGATTTCAGGGAAATTCTATCACATTTGTTCAATTTACGTCGCTCAAATTTCAAATAGCGTATAGGGCTAAGCGGCATCTCAAAGCGCATGAAATGGCGAGTGAAATGCACTATTAGACTTCTATGGTAGGGCGAACAGAGACCCGATTAGATCATTTTACATTAAGGTTAATATAAGAATTCAGCGAAATTCTATCACATTTGTTCAATTTACGTCGCTCCTATTTCAGGTAGCGTATTGGGCTAAGCGGCATCTCAAAGCGCATGAAATGGCGAATAAAATGCTCTATTATACTTCTAGGCTAGGGCGAACAGAGGCCCGATTAGATCATTTCACATTAAGGTTAATATAAGAATTCAGCGAAATTCTATCACATTTGTTCAACTTACGTCGCTCCTATTTCAGATAGCGTATTGGGCTAAGCGGCATGTCAAAGCGCATGAAATGGCGAGTAAAGTGCACTATTAAACTTCTAGGGTAGGGCAAACAGAGACCCGATTAGATCATCTAATATTATGGTTAATTTAAGAATTCAGCAAAATTCTATCACATTTGTTCAATTTACGTCGCTCCAAATTCAGATAGCGTATTGGGCTAACCGGCATCTCAAAGCGCATGAAATGGCGAGTAAAATGCATTACTAAACTTCTAAGATAAGGCAAACAGAGACCAGATTAGATCATTTTATATTACGGTTAATATAAGAATTCAGCGTAATTCTATCACATTTGTTCAACTTACGTCGCTCCTATTTCAGATAGCATACTGGGCTAGGCGGCATCTTAAAGCGCGTGGAATGGCGAGTAAAATGCACTACTAAACTTCTATGATAGGGCAATCAGAGACCCGATTAGATCATTTTATATTTTGTTTAACATAAGATTTCAGGGAAATTGTATCACATTTGTTCAATTTACGTCGCTCCTATTTCAGTTAGCGTATTCGGCTAAACGGCATCTCAAAGCGCATGAAATGGCGAGTAAAATGCACTATTAAACTTCTATGATAGGGCGAACAGAGCCCCGATCAGATCATTTTACATTATGGTTAATAAAAGAATTCAGCGAAATTCTATCACATTTGTTCAACTTACGTTGCTCTTATTTCAGATCGCGTACTGGGCTAGGCGGCATCTTAAAGCGCGTGGAGTGGCGAGCAAAATGCACTATTAAAATTCTATGATTGGGCAATCAGAGACCCGATTAGATCATTTTATATTACGGTTAATATAAGATTTCAGCGAAGTTGTGTCACATTTGTTCAATTTACGTCGCTCCTATTTCAAATAGCGTATTGGGCTTAGCGGTATCTCAAAGCGCAAGAAATGGCGAGTAAAATGCACTATTAAACTTCTAGGATAAGGCAAACAGAGACCCGATTAGATCATTTTATATTACGGTTAATATAAGAATTCAGCGTAATTCTATCACATTTGTTCAATTTACGTCGCTCCAATTTCAAATAGCGTATTGGGCTAAGGGGCATCTCAAAGCGCATGAAATGTCGAGTGAAATGCACTATTAGACTTCTATGGTAGGGCGAACAGAGACCCGATTAGATCATTTTACATTAAGGTTAATATAAGAATTCAGCGAAATTCTATCACATTTGTTCAATTTACGTCGCTCCTATTTCAGATAGCGTATTGGCCTAAGCGGCATCGCAAAGCGCATGAAATGGCGAGTATAATGCACTATTAAACTACTAGGATAAGGCAAACAGAGACCCGATTAGATCATTTTATATTTTGTTTAATATAAGATTTCAGGGAAATTCTATCACATTTGTTCAATTTACGTCGCTCCTATTTCAGACAGCGTATTGGGCTTAGCGGCCTCTCAAAGCGCATGAAGTGGCGAGTAAAATGCGCTATTAAACGTCTAGGATAAGGCAAACAGAGACCTGATTAGATCATTTTATATTTTGTTTAATATAAGATTTCAGCGAAGTTCTATCACATTTGTTCAATTTACGTCGCTCCAATTTCAGATAGCGTACTGGGCTAGCCGGCATCTTAAAGCGCGTGCAATGGCGAGTAAAATGCACTATTAAAATTCTATGATAGGGCAATCAGAGACGCGATTAGATCATTTTATATTATGGTTAATTTAAGAATTCAGCAAAATTCTATCACATTTGTTCAATTTACGTCGCTCCTATTTCAGATAGCGTATTGGGCTATGCGGCATCTCAAAGCGCATGAAATGGAGAGTAAAATGCACTATTAAACTTCCAGGGTAGGGCAAGCAGAGACCCTATGAGATCATTTTATATTATGGTTAATTTAAGAATTCAGCGAAATTCTATCACATTTGTTCAACTTACGTCGCTCCTATTTCAGATAGCGTACTGGGCTAGGCGGCATCTTAAAGCGCATGGAATGGCGAGTAAAATGCACTACTAAGCTTCTATGATAGGGCAATCAGAGACCCGATTAGATCATTTTATATTTTGTTTAATATCAGATTTCAGGGTAATTGTATCACATTTGTTCAATTTACGTCGCTCCTATTACAGTTAGCGTATTCGGCTAAGCGGCATCTCAAAGCGCATGAAATGGCGAGTAAAATGCACTATTAAACTTCTAGGGTAGGGCAAACAGAGACCCGATAAGATCATTTTATATTATGGTTAATTTAAGAATTCAGCGAAATTCTATCACATTTGTTCAATTTACGTCGCTCCTATTTCAGATAGCGTATTGGGCTAAGCGGCATCTGAAAGCGCATGAAATGGCGAGTGAAATGCACTATTAAACTTCTAGGCTAGGGCAAACAATGACCCGATTGAATCATTTTATATTATGGTTAATTTAAGAATTCAGCGAAATTCTATCTCATTTATTCAATTTACGTCGCTCCTATTTCAGATAGCGTATTGGCCTAAGCGGCATCGCAAAGCACATGAAATGGCGAGTAAAATGCACTATTAAACTTCTAGGATAAGGCAAACAGAGACCCGATTAGATCATTTTATATTACGGTTAATATAAGAATTCAGCGTAATTCTATCACATTTGTTCAATTTACGTCGCTCCTATTTCAAATAGCGTATTGGGCTAAGCGGCATCTCAAAGCGCATGAAATTGCGAGTGAAATGCACTATTAGACTTCTATGGTAGGGCGAACAGAGACCCGATTAGATCATTTTACATTAAGGTTAATATAAGAATTCAGCGAAATTCTATCACATTTGTTCAATTTACGTCGCTCCTATTTCAGGTAGCGTACTGGGCTAAGCGGCATCTCAAAGCGCATGAAATGGCGAGTGAAATTCACCATTATACTTCTAGGCTAGGGCGAACAGAGACCCGATTAGATCATTTTACATTATGGTTAATAAAAGAATTCAGCGAAATTCTATCACATTTGTTCAACTTACGTCGCTCCTATTTCAGATAGCGTATTGGGCTATGCGGCATGTCAAAGCGCATGAAATGGCGAGTAAAGTGCACTATTAAACTTCTAGGGTAGGGCAAACAGAGACCCGATTAGATCATCTAATATTATGGTTAATTTAAGAATTCAGCGAAATTCTATCACATTTGTTCAATTTACGTCGCTCCTATTTCAGATACCGTATTGGGCTAACCGGCATCTCGAAGCGCATGAAATGGCGAGTAAAATGCAATACTAAACTTCTAGGATAAGGCAAACAGTGACCCGACTAAATCATTTTATATTACGGTTAATATAAGAATTCAGCGTAATTCTATCACATTTGTTCAACTTACGTCGCTCCTATTTCAGATAGCGTACCGGGATAGGCGGCATCTTAAAGCGCGTGGAATGGCGAGTAAAATGCACTACTAAACTTCTATGATAGGGCAATCAGTGACCCGATTAGATCATTTTATATTTTGTTTAATATAAGATTTCAGGGAAATTGTATCACATTTGTTCAATTTACGTCGCTCCTATTTCAGATAGCGTGTTCGGCTAAGCGGCATCTCAAAGCGCATGAAATGGCGAATAAAATGCACTATTAAACTTCTAGGCTAGGGCGAACAGAGACCCGATCAGATCATTTTACATTATGGTTAATAAAAGAATTCAGCGAAATTCTATCACATTCGTTCAACATACGTCGCTCCTATTTCAGATAGCGTATTGGGCTAAGCGGCATCTGAAAGCGCATGAAATAGCGAGTCAAATGCACTATTGAACTTCTAGGCTAGGGCAAACAAAGACCCGATTAAATCATTTTATATTATGGTTAATTTAAGAATTCAGCGAAATTCTATCACATTTATTCAATTTACGTCGTCCTATTTCAGATAGCGTATTGGCCTAAGCGGCATCGCAAAGCGCATGAAATGGCGAGTATAATGCACTGTTAAACTTCTAGGATAAGGCAAACAGAGACCCGATTAGATCATTTTATATTACGGTTAATATAAGAATTCAGCGAAATTCTATCACATTTGTTCAATTTACGTCGCTCCTATTTCAGATAGCTTATTGGGCTTAGCGGCATCTCAAAGCGCATGAAGTGACGTGTGAAATGCACTATTAAACTTCACGGGTAGGGCAAACAGAGACCCGATTAAATCATTTTATATTATGGTTAATTTAAGAATTCAGCAAAATTCTATCACATTTGTTCAACTTACGTCGCTCCTATTTCAGATATCGTACTGGGCGAGGCGGCATCTTAAAGCGCGTGGAATGGCGAGTAAAATGCACTACTAAACTTCTATGATAGGGCAATCAGAGACCCGATTAGATCATTTTATATTTTGTTTAATATAAGATTTCAGGGAAATTGTATCACATTTGTTCAATTTATGTCGCTCCTATTTCAGATAGCGTATTGGGCTAAGCGGCATCTCAAAGCGCATGAAATGGCGAGTAAAATGCACTATGAAACTTCTAGGGTAGGGCAAAAAGAGACCCGGTTAGATCATTTTATATTATGGTTAATTTGAGAATTCAGGAAAATTCTATCACATTTGTTCAATTTACGTCGCTCCTATTTCGGATAGCGTACTGGGCTAGGCGGCATCCTAAAGCGGGTGGAGTGGCGAGTAAAATGCACTATTAATCATCTATGATAGGGCAATCAGAGACCCGATTAGATCATTATATATTTTGGTTAATATAAGAATTCAGCAAAATTCTGTCACATTTGTTCAATTTACGTCGCTCCTATTTCAGATAGCGTATTGGGCTAAGCGGCATCTCAAAGCGCATGACATGGGGAATAAAATGCACTATTAAACATCTAGGCTAGGTCGAACAGAGACCCGATGAGAACATTTTACATTTTGATTAATAAAAGAATTCAGCGAAATTCTATCACATTTATTCAATTTACGTCGCTCCTATTTCAGATAGCGTATTGGACTAAGCGGCATCGCAAAGCGCATGAAATGGCGAGTATAATGCACTATTAAACTACTAGGATAAGGCAAACAGAGACCCGATTAGATCATTTTATATTACGGTTAATAAAAGAATTCAGCGTAATTCTATCACATTTGTTCAACTTACGTCGCTCCTATTTTAGATAGCGTACTGGGCTAGGCGGCATCTTAAAGCGCGTGAAATGGCGAGTAAAATGCACTATTAAACTTCTAGGATAAGGCAAACAGAGACCCGATTCGATCATTTTATATTTTGTTTAATATAAGATTTCAGGGAAATTCTATCACATTTGTTCAATTTACGTCGCTCCTATTTCAGATAGCGTATTGGGCTAAGCGGCCTCTCAAAGCGCGTGAAATGGCGAGTAAAATGCGCTATTAAACTTCTAGGATAAGGCAAACAGAGACCCGATTAGATCATTTTATATTACGGTTAATATAAGAATTCAGCGTAATTCTATCACATTTGTTAAACTTACGTCCCTCCTATTTCAGATAGCATACTGGGCTAGGCGGCATCTTAAAGCGCGTGCAATGGCGAGTAAAATGCACTATTAAACTTCTAGGATAAGGCAGACAGAGACCCGATTAGATCATTTTATATTTTGTTTAATATAAGATTTCAGGGAAATTCTATCACATTTGTTCAATTTACGTCGCACCTATTTCAGATAGCGTATTGGGCTTAGCGGCCTCTCAAAGCGCATGAAGTGGCGAGTAAAATGCGCTATTAAACATCTAGGATAAGGCAAACAGAGAGCTGATTAGATCATTTTATATTTTGTTTAATATAAGATTTCAGCGAAGTTCTATCACATTTGTTCAATTTACGTCGCTCCAATTTCAGATAGCGTACTGGGCTAGGCGGCATCTTAAAGCGCGTGCAATGGCGAGTAAAATGCACTATTAAAATTCTATGATAGGGCAATCAGAGACGCGATTAGATCATTTTATATTATGGTTAATTTAAGAATTCAGCAAAATTCTATCACATTTGTTCAATTTACGTCGCTCCTATTTCAGATAGCGTATTGGGCTATGCGGCATCTCAAAGCGCATGAAATGGCGAGTAAAATGCACTATTAAACTTCCAGGGTAGGGCAAGCAGAGACCCTATGAGATCATTTTATATTATGGTTAATTTAAGAATTCAGCGAAATTCTATCACATTTGTTCAACTTACGTCGCTCCTATTTCAGATAGCGTACTGGGCTAGGCGGCATCTTAAAGCGCATGGAATGGCGAGTAAAATGCACTACTAAGCTTCTATGATAGGGCAATCAGAGACCCGATTAGATCATTTTATATTTTGTTTAATATCAGATTTCAGGGTAATTGTATCACATTTGTTCAATTTACGTCGCTCCTATTTCAGTTAGCGTATTCGGCTAAGCGGCATCCCAAAGCGCATGAAATGGCGAGTAAAATGCACTATTAAACTTCTAGGGTAGGGCAAACAGAGACCCGATAAGATCATTTTATATTATGGTTAATTTAAGAATTCAGCGAAATTCTATCACATTTGTTCAATTTACGTCGCTCCTATTTCAGATAGCGTATTGGGCTAAGCGGCATCTGAAAGCGCATGAAATGGCGAGTGAAATGCACTATTAAACTTCTAGGCTAGGGCAAACAATGACCCGATTGAATCATTTTATATTATGGTTAATTTAAGAATTCAGCGAAATTCTATCTCATTTATTCAATTTACGTCGCTCCTATTTCAGATAGCGTATTGGCCTAAGCGGCATCTCAAAGCGCATGAAATTGCGAGTGAAATGCACTATTAGACTTCTATGGTAGGGCGCACAGAGACCCGATTAGATCATTTTACATTAAGGTTAATATAAGAATTCAGCGAAATTCTATCACATTTGTTCAATTTACGTCGCTCCTATTTCAGGTAGCGTACTGGGCTAAGCGGCATCTCAAAGCGCATGAAATGGCGAGTGAAATTCACCATTATACTTCTACGCTAGGGCGAACAGAGACCCGATTAGATCATTTTACATTATGGTTAATAAAAGAATTCAGCGAAATTCTATCACATTTGTTCAATTTACGTCGCTCCTATTTCAGATAGCGTATTGGGCTAAGCGGCATCTGAAAGCGCATGAAATGGCGAGTGAAATGCACTATTAAACTTCTAGGCTAGGGCAAACAATGACCCGATTGAATCATTTTATATTATGGTTAATATAAGAATTCAGCGTAATTCTATCACATTTGTTCAACTTACGTCGCTCCTATTTCAGATAGCGTACTGGGATAGGCGGCATCTTAAAGCGCGTGGAATGGCGAGTAAAATGCACTACTAAACTTCTATGATAGGGCAATCAGTGACCCGGTTAGATCATTTTATATTTTGTTTAATATAAGATTTCAGGGAAATTGTATCACATTTGTTCAATTTACGTCGCTCCTATTTCAGATAGCGTATTGGGCTAAGCGGCATCTGAAAGCGCATGAAATAGCGAGTCAAATGCACTATTGAACTTCTAGGCTAGGGCAAACAAAGACCCGATTAAATCATTTTATATTATGGTTAATTTAAGAATTCAGCGAAATTCTATCACATTTATTCAATTTACGTCGTCCTATTTCAGATAGCGTATTGGCCTAAGCGGCATCGCAAAGCGCATGAAATGGCGGGTATAATGCACTATTAAACTTCTAGGATAAGGCAAACAGAGGCCCGATTAGATAATTTTATATTACGGTTAATAAAAGAATTCAGCGTAATTCTATCACATTTGTTCAACTTACATCGCTCCTATTTTAGATAGCGTACTGGGCTAGGCGGCATCTTAAAACGCGTGGAATGGCGAGTAAAATGCACTACTAAACTACTATGATAGGGCAATCAGAGACCCGATTAGATCATTTTATATTTTGTTTAATAAAATATTTCAGGGAAATTCTATCACATTTGTTCAATTTACGTTGCACCTATTTCAGATAGCGTATTGGGCTAAGCGGCATCTCAAAGCGCATGAAATGGCGAATAAAATGCGCTATTAAACTTCTAGGCTATGGTGAACGGAGACCGGATTAGATCATTTTACATTATGGTTCATAAAAGAATTCAGCGAAGTTCTATCACATTTGTTCAATTTACGTGGCACCTATTTCAGATAGCGTATTGGGCGAAGCGGCATCTCAAAGCGCATGAAATGGCGAGTAAAATGCAATACTAAACTTCTAGGATAAGGCAAACAGAGACCCGATTAGAGCATTTTATATTACGGTTAATAAAAGAATTCAGCGTAATTCTTTCACATTTGTTCAACTTACGTCGCTCCTATTTCAGATAGCGTACTGGGCTAGGCGGCATCTTAAAGCGCGTGAAATGGCGAGTAAAATGCACTATTAAACTTCTAGGATAAGGCAAACAGAGACCCGATTCGATCATTTTATATTTTGTTTAATATAAGATTTCAGGGAAATTCTATCACATTTGTTCAATTTACGTCGCTCCTATTTCAGATAGCGTACTGGGCTAGGCGGCATCTTAAAGCGCGCGCAATGGCGAGTAAAATGCACTATTAAAATTCTATGATAGGGCGATCAGAGACGCGATTAGATCATTTTATATTATGGTTAATTTAAGAATTCAGCAAAATTCTATCACATTTGTTCAATTTACGTCGCTCCTATTTCAGATAACGTATTGGGCTATGCGGCATCTCAAAGAGCATGAAATGGCGAGTCAAATGCACTATTAAACTTCCAGGGTAGGGCAAGCAGAGACCCTATGAGATCATTTTATATTATGGTTAATTTAAGAATTCAGCGAAATTCTATCACATTTGTTCAACTTACGTCGCTCCTATTTCAGATAGCGTACTGGGCTAGGCTGCATCTTAAAGCGCATGGAATGGCGAGTAAAATTTACTATTAGACTTCTATGGTAGGGCGAACAGAGACCCGATTAGATCATTTTACATTAAGGATCATATAAGAATTCACGGAAATTCTATCACATTTATTCAATTTACGTCGCTCCTATTTCAGATAGCGGATTGGGCTATGCGGCATCTCAAAGCGCATGAAATGGCGAGTAAAATGCACTATTAAACTTCTGGGGTAGGACAAACAGAGACCCCATTAGATCATTTCATATTATGGTTAATTTAAGAATTCAGCGAAATTCTATCACATTTGTTCAATTTACGTCGCTCCTATTTCAGATAGCGTATTGGGCTAAGCGGCATTTCAAAGCGCATGAAATGGCGAGTAAAATTTACTATTAGACATCTATGGTAGGGCGAACAGAGACCCGATTAGATCATTTTACATTAAGGTTCATATAAGAATTCACGGAAATTCTATCACATTTGTTCAATTTACGTCGCTCCTATTTCAGATAGCGAATTGGGCTAAGAGGCATTTCAAAGCGCATGAAATGGCGAGTAAAATGCACCATTAAACTTCTAGAATAAGCCAAACAGAGACCCGATTAGATCATTTTATATTACGGTTAATATAAGAATTCAGCGTAATTCTATCACATTTGTTCAATTTACGTCGCTCCTATTTCAAATAGCGTATTGGGCTAAGCGGCATCTGAAAGCGCATGAAATGGCGAGTGAAATGCACTATTAAACTTCTAGGCTAGGGCAAACAATGACCCGATTGAATCATTTTATATTATGGTTAATATAAGAATTCAGCGTAATTCTATCACATTTGTTCAACTTACGTCGCTCCTATTTCAGATAGCGTACTGGGATAGGCGGCATCTTAAAGCGCGTGGAATGGCGAGTAAAATGCACTACTAAACTTCTATGATAGGGCAATCAGTGACCCGGTTAGATCATTTTATATTTTGTTTAATATAAGATTTCAGGGAAATTGTATCACATTTGTTCAATTTACGTCGCTCCTATTTCAGATAGCGTATTGGGCTAAGCGGCATCTGAAAGCGCATGAAATAGCGAGTCAAATGCACTATTGAACTTCTAGGCTAGGGCAAACAAAGACCCGATTAAATCATTTTATATTATGGTTAATTTAAGAATTCAGCGAAATTCTATCACATTTATTCAATTTACGTCGTCCTATTTCAGATAGCGTATTGGCCTAAGCGGCATCGCAAAGCGCATGAAATGGCGGGTATAATGCACTATTAAACTTCTAGGATAAGGCAAACAGAGGCCCGATTAGATAATTTTATATTACGGTTAATAAAAGAATTCAGCGTAATTCTATCACATTTGTTCAACTTACATCGCTCCTATTTTAGATAGCGTACTGGGCTAGGCGGCATCTTAAAACGCGTGGAATGGCGAGTAAAATGCACTACTAAACTACTATGATAGGGCAATCAGAGACCCGATTAGATCATTTTATATTTTGTTTAATAAAATATTTCAGGGAAATTCTATCACATTTGTTCAATTTACGTTGCACCTATTTCAGATAGCGTATTGGGCTAAGCGGCATCTCAAAGCGCATGAAATGGCGAATAAAATGCGCTATTAAACTTCTAGGCTATGGTGAACGGAGACCGGATTAGATCATTTTACATTATGGTTCATAAAAGAATTCAGCGAAGTTCTATCACATTTGTTCAATTTACGTGGCACCTATTTCAGATAGCGTATTGGGCGAAGCGGCATCTCAAAGCGCATGAAATGGCGAGTAAAATGCAATACTAAACTTCTAGGATAAGGCAAACAGAGACCCGATTAGAGCATTTTATATTACGGTTAATAAAAGAATTCAGCGTAATTCTTTCACATTTGTTCAACTTACGTCGCTCCTATTTCAGATAGCGTACTGGGCTAGGCGGCATCTTAAAGCGCGTGAAATGGCGAGTAAAATGCACTATTAAACTTCTAGGATAAGGCAAACAGAGACCCGATTCGATCATTTTATATTTTGTTTAATATAAGATATCAGGGAAATTCTATCACATTTGTTCAATTTACGTCGCTCCTATTTCAGATAGCGTACTGGGCTAGGCGGCATCTTAAAGCGCGCGCAATGGCGAGTAAAATGCACTATTAAAATTCTATGATAGGGCGATCAGAGACGCGATTAGATCATTTTATATTATGGTTAATTTAAGAATTCAGCAAAATTCTATCACATTTGTTCAATTTACGTCGCTCCTATTTCAGATAACGTATTGGGCTATGCGGCATCTCAAAGAGCATGAAATGGCGAGTAAAATGCACTATTAAACTTCCAGGGTAGGGCAAGCAGAGACCCTATGAGATCATTTTATATTATGGTTAATTTAAGAATTCAGCGAAATTCTATCACATTTGTTCAACTTACGTCGCTCCTATTTCAGATAGCGTACTGGGCTAGGCTGCATCTTAAAGCGCATGGAATGGCGAGTAAAATTTACTATTAGACTTCTATGGTAGGGCGAACAGAGACCCGATTAGATCATTTTACATTAAGGTTCATATAAGAATTCACGGAAATTCTATCACATTTATTCAATTTACGTCGCTCCTATTTCAGATAGCGGATTGGGCTATGCGGCATCTCAAAGCGCATGAAATGGCGAGTAAAATGCACTATTAAACTTCTGGGGTAGGACAAACAGAGACCCCATTAGATCATTTCATATTATGGTTAATTTAAGAATTCAGCGAAATTCTATCACACTTGTTCAATTTACGTCGCTCCTATTTCAGATAGCGTATTGGGCTAAGCGGCATTTCAAAGCGCATGAAATGGCGAGTAAAATTTACTATTAGACTTCTATGGTAGGGCGAACAGAGACCCGATTAGATCATTTTACATTAAGGTTCATATAAGAATTCACGGAAATTCTATCACATTTGTTCAATTTACGTCGCTCCTATTTCAGATAGCGTATTGGGCTAAGCGGCATTTCAAAGCGCATGAAATGGCGCGTAAAATGCACCATTAAACTTCTAGAATAAGCCAAACAGAGACCCGATTAGATCATTTTATATTACGGTTAATATAAGAATTCAGCGTAATTCTATCACATTTGTTCAATTTACGTCGCCCCTATTTCAAATAGCGTATTGGGCTAAGCGGCATCTCAAAGCGCATGAAATGGCGAGTGTAATGCACTATTACACTTCTATGGTAGGGCGAACATAGACCCGATTAGATCATTATACATTAAGGTTAATATAAGAATTCAGCGAAATTCTATCACATTTGTTCAATTTACGTCGCTCCTATTTCAGGTAGCGTATTGGGCTAAGCGCCGTCTCAAAGCGCATGAAATGGCGAATAAAATGCACAATTATACTTCTAGGCTAGGGCGAACAGAGACCCGATTAGATCATTTTACATTATGGTTAATAAAAGAATTCAGCGAAATTCTATCACATTTATTCAATTTACGTCGCTCCTATTTCAGATAGCGTATTGGCCTAAGCGGCATCGCAAAGCGCATGAAATGGCGAGTGTAATGCACTATTAAACTACTAGTATAAGGCAAACAGAGACCCGATTAGATCATTTTATATTACGGTTAATAAAAGAATTCAGCGTAATTCTATCACATTTGTTCAACTTACGTCGCTCCTATTTTAGATAGCGTACTGGGCTAGGCGGCATCTTAAAGCGCGTGAAATGGCGAGTAAAATGCACTATTAAACTTCTAGGATAAGGCAAACAGAGACCCGATTCGATCATTTTATATTTTGTTTAATATAAGATTTCAGGGAAATTCTATCACATTTGTTCAATTTACGTCGCTCCTATTTCAGATAGCGTATTGGGCTAAGCGGCCTCTCAAAGCGCATGAAATGGCGAGTAAAATGCGCTATTAAACTTCTAGGATAAGGCAAACAGAGACCCGATTAGATCATTTTATATTACGGTTAATATAAGAATTCAGCGTAATTCTATCACATTTGTTAAACTTACGTCGCTCCTATTTCAGATAGCATACTGGGCTAGGCGGCATCTTAAAGCGCGTGCAATGGCGAGTAAAATGCACTATTAAACTTCTAGGATAAGGCAGACAGAGACCCGATTAGATCATTTTATATTTTGTTTAATATAAGATTTCAGGGAAATTCTATCACATTTGTTCAATTTACGTCGCTCCTATTTCAGATAGCGTATTGGGCTTAGCGGCCTCTCAAAGCGCATGAAGTGGCGAGTAAAATGCGCTATTAAACATCTAGGATAAGGCAAACAGAGACCTGATTAGATCATTTTATATTTTGTTTAATATAAGATTTCAGCGAAGTTCTATCACATTTGTTCAATTTACGTCGCTCCAATTTCAGATAGCGTACTGGGCTAGGCGGCATCTTAAAGCGCGTGCAATGGCGAGTAAAATGCACTATTAAAATTCTATGATAGGGCAATCAGAGACGCGATTAGATCATTTTATATTATGGTTAATTTAAGAATTCAGCAAAATTCTATCACATTTGTTCAATTTACGTCGCTCCTATTTCAGATAGCGTATTGGGCTATGCGGCATCTCAAAGCGCATGAAATGGCGAGTAAAATGCACTATTAAACTTCCAGGGTAGGGCAAGCAGAGACCCTATGAGATCATTTTATATTATGGTTAATTTAAGAATTCAGCGAAATTCTATCACATTTGTTCAACTTACGTCGCTCCTATTTCAGATAGCGTACTGGGCTAGGCGGCATCTTAAAGCGCATGGAATGGCGAGTAAAATGCACTACTAAGCTTCTATGATAGGGCAATCAGAGACCCGATTAGATCATTTTATATTTTGTTTAATATCAGATTTCAGGGTAATTGTATCACATTTGTTCAATTTACGTCGCTCCTATTTCAGTTAGCGCATTCGGCTAAGCGGCATCTCAAAGCGCATGAAATGGCGAGTAAAATGCACTATTAAACTTCTAGGGTAGGGCAAACAGAGACCCGATAAGATCATTTTATATTATGGTTAATTTAAGAATTCAGCGAAATTCTATCACATTTATTCAATTTACGTCGCTCCTATTTCAGATAGCGTATTGGCCTAAGCGGCATCGCAAAGCGCATGAAATGGCGGGTATAATGCACTATTAATCTTCTAGGATAAGGCAAACAGAGGCCCGATTAGATCATTTTATATTACGGTTAATAAAAGAATTCAGCGTAATTCTATCACATTTGTTCAACTTACGTCGCTCCTATTTTAGATAGCGTACTGGGCTAGGCGGCATCTTAAAACGCGTTGAATGGCGAGTAAAATGCACTACTAAACTACTATGATAGGGCAATCAGAGACCCGATTAGATCATTTTATATTTTGTTTAATAAAATATTTCAGGGAAATTCTATCACATTTGTTCAATTTACGTCGCACCTATTTCAGATAGCGTATTGGGCTAAGCGGCATCTCAAAGCGCATGAAATGGCGAATTAAATGCGCTATTAAACTTCTAGGCTATGGTGAACGGAGACCGGATTAGATCATTTTACATTATGGTTCATAAAAGAATTCAGCGAAATTCTATCACATTTGTTCAACTTACGTCGCTCCTATTTCAGATAGCGTATTGAGCTAAGCGGCATCTCAGAGCGCACGAAATGGCGAGTAAAATGCACTATTAAACTTCTAGGGTACGGCAAGCAGAGACCCGATTAGATCATTTTATGTTATGGTTAATTTAAGAATTCAGCGAAATTCTATCACATTTGTTCAATTTACGTGGCACCTATTTCAGATAGCGTATTGGGCGAAGCGGCATCTCAAAGCGCATGAAATGGCGAGTAAAATGCAATACTAAACTTCTAGGATAAGGCAAACAGAGACCCGATTAGAGCATTTTATATTACGGTTAATATAAGAATTCAGCGTAATTCTATCACATTTCTTCAACTTACGTCGCTTCTATTTCAGATAGCGTACTGGGCTAGGCGGCATCTTAAAGCGCGTGGAATGGCGAGTAAAATGCACTACTAAACTTCTATGATAGGGCAATCAGAGACCCGATTAGATCATTTTACATTTTGATTAATAAAAGAATTCAGCGAAATTCTATCACATTTATTCAATTTACGTCGCTCCTATTTCAGATAGCGTATTGGCCTAAGCGGCATCGCAAAGCGCATGAAATGGCGAGTATAATGCACTATTAAACTTCTAGGATAAGGCAAACACAGACCCGATTAGATCATTTTACATTACGGTTAATAAAAGAATTCAGCGTAATTCTATCACATTTGTTCAACTTACGTCGCTCCTATTTCAGATAGCGTACTGGGCTAGGCGGCATCTTAAAGCGCGTGAAATGGCGAGTAAAATGCACTATTAAACTTCTAGGATAAGGCAAACAGAGACCCGATTCGATCATTTTATATTTTGTTTAATATGAGATTTCAGGGAAATTCTATCACATTTGTTCAATTTACGTCGCTCCTATTTCAGATAGCGTATTGGGCTAAGCGGCATCTGAAAGCGCATGAAATGGCGAGTGAAATGCACTATTAAACTTCTAGGCTAGGGCAAACAATGACCCGATTGAATCATTTCATATTATGGTTAATTTAAGAATTCAGCGAAATTCTATCACATTTATTCAATTTACGTCGCTCCTATTTCAGGTAGCGTACTGGGCTAGGCGGCATCTTAAAGTGCGTGGAATGGCGAGTAAAATGCACTACTAAACTACTATGATAGGGCAATCAGAGACCCGATTAGATCATTTTATATTTTGTTTAATAAAATATTTCAGGGAAATTCTATCACATTTGTTCAATTTACGTCGCTCCTATTTCAGATAGCGTATTGGGCTGAGCGGCATCTCAAAGCGCATGAAATGGCGAGTAAAATGCACTATTAAACTTCTATGATAGGGCAATCAGAGACCCGATTAGATCATTTTATATTTTGTTTAATATAAGATTTCAGGGAAATTTTATCACATTTGTTCAATTTACGTCGCTCCTATTTCTGATAGCGAATTCGGCTAAGCGGCATCTCAAAGCGCATGAAATTGCGAATAAAATGCACAATTATACTTCTAGGCTAGGGCGAACAGAGACCGGATTAGATCATTTTACATTATGGTTAATAAAAGAATTCAGCGAAATTCTATCACATTTGTTCAACTTACGTCGCTCCTATTTCAGACAGCGTATTGGGCTAAGCGGCATCTCAAAGCGCATGAAATGGCGAGTAAAATGCACTATTAAACTTCTAGGGTAGGGCAAACAGAGACCCGATTAGATCATCTAATATTATGGTTAATTTAAGAATTCAGCAAAATTCTATCACATTTGTTCAATTTACGTCGCTCCAATTTCAGATAGCTTATTGGGCTAAGCGGCATCTCAAAGCGCATGAAATGGCGAGTAAAATGCACTATTAAACTTCTAGGGTAGTGCAAACAGAGACCCGATTAGATCATTTTATATTATGGTTAATTTAAGAATTCAGCGAAATTCTATCACATTTGTTCAACTTACGTCGCTCCTATTTTAGATAGCGTACTGGGCTAGGCGGCATCTTAAAACGCGTGGAATGGCGAGTAAAATGCACTACTAAACTACTATGATAGGGCAATCAGAGACCCGATTAGATCATTTTATATTTTGTTTAATAAAATATTTCAGGGAAATTCTATCACATTTGTTCAATTTACGTCGCACCTATTTCAGATAGCGTATTGGGCTAAGCGGCATCTCAAAGCGCATGAAATGGCGAATTAAATGCGCTATTAAACTTCTAGGCTATGGTGAACGGAGACCGGATTAGATCATTTTACATTATGGTTCATAAAAGAATTCAGCGAAATTCTATCACATTTGTTCAACTTACGTCGCTCCTATTTCAGATAGCGTATTGAGCTAAGCGGCATCTCAGAGCGCACGAAATGGCGAGTAAAATGCACTATTAAACTTCTGGGGTAGGACAAACAGAGACCCCATTAGATCATTTCATATTATGGTTAATTTAAGAATTCAGCGAAATTCTATCACATTTGTTCAATTTACGTCGCTCCTATTTCAGATAGCGTTTTGGGCTAAGCGGCATTTCAAAGCGCATGAAATGGCGAGTAAAATTTACTATTAGACTTCTATGGTAGGGCGAACAGAGACCCGATTAGATCATTTTACATTAAGGTTCATATAAGAATTCACGGAAATTCTATCACATTTGTTCAATTTACGTCGCTCCTATTTCAGATAGCGTATTGGGCTAAGCGGCATTTCAAAGCGCATGAAATGGCGAGTAAAATGCACCATTAAACTTCTAGAATAAGCCAAACAGAGACCCGATTAGATCATTTTATATTACGGTTAATATAAGAATTCAGCGTAATTCTATCACATTTGTTCAATTTACGTCGCTCCTATTTCAAATAGCGTATTGGGCTAAGCGGCATCTCAAAGCGCATGAAATGGCGAGTGTAATGCACTATTACACTTCTATGGTAGGGCGAACATAGACCCGATTAGATCATTATACATTAAGGTTAATATAAGAATTCAGCGAAATTCTATCACATTTGTTCAATTTACGTCGCTCCTATTTCAGGTAGCGTACTGGGCTAGGCGGCATCTTAAAGTGCGTGGAATGGCGAGTAAAATGCACTACTAAACTACTATGATAGGGCAATCAGAGACCCGATTAGATCATTTTATATTTTGTTTAATAAAATATTTCAGGGAAATTCTATCACATTTGTTCAATTTACGTCGCTCCTATTTCAGATAGCGTATTGGGCTGAGCGGCATCTCAAAGCGCATGAAATGGCGAGTAAAATGCACTATTAAACTTCTATGATAGGGCAATCAGAGACCCGATTAGATCATTTTATATTTTGTTTAATATAAGATTTCAGGGAAATTTTATCACATTTGTTCAATTTACGTCGCTCCTATTTCTGATAGCGAATTCGGCTAAGCGGCATCTCAAAGCGCATGAAATTGCGAATAAAATGCACAATTATACTTCTAGGCTAGGGCGAACAGAGACCCGATTAGATCATTTTACATTATGGTTAATAAAAGAATTCAGCGAAATTCTATCACATTTGTTCAACTTACGTCGCTCCTATTTCAGACAGCGTATTGGGCTAAGCGGCATCTCAAAGCGCATGAAATGGCGAGTAAAATGCACTATTAAACTTCTAGGGTAGGGCAAACAGAGACCGATTAGATCATCTAATATTATGGTTAATTTAAGAATTAAGCAAAATTCTATCACATTTGTTCAATTTACGTCGCTCCAATTTCAGATAGCTTATTGGGCTAAGCGGCATCTCAAAGCGCATGAAATGGCGAGTAAAATGCACTATTAAACTTCTAGGGTAGTGCAAACAGAGACCCGATTAGATCATTTTATATTATGGTTAATTTAAGAATTCAGCGAAATTCTATCACATTTGTTCAACTTACGTCGCTCCTATTTCAGATAGCGTACTGGGCTAGGCGGCATCTTAAAGCGCATGGAATGGCGAGTAAAATGCACTACTAAGCTTCTATGATAGGGCAATCAGAGACCCGATTGAATCATTTTATATTATGGTTAATTTAAGAATTCAGCGAAATTCTATCACATTTATTCAATTTACGTCGCTCCTATTTCAGATAGCGTATTGGCCTAAGCGGCATCGCAAAGCGCATGAAATGGCGGGTATAATGCACTATTAAACTTCTAGGATAAGGCAAACAGAGGCCCGATTAGATCATTTTATATTACGGTTAATAAAAGAATTCAGCGTAATTCTATCACATTTGTTCAACTTACGTCGCTCCTATTTTAGATAGCGTACTGGGCTAGGCGGCATCTTAAAACGCGTGGAATGGCGAGTAAAATGCACTACTAAACTACTATGATAGGGCAATCAGAGACCCGATTAGATCATTTTATATTTTGTTTAATAAAATATTTCAGGGAAATTCTATCACAATTTGTTCAATTTACGTCGCACCTATTTCAGATAGCGTATTGGGCTAAGCGGCATCTCAAAGCGCATGAAATGGCGAATTAAATGCGCTATTAAACTTCTAGGCTATGGTGAACGGAGACCGGATTAGATCATTTTACATTATGGTTCATAAAAGAATTCAGCGAAATTCTATCACATTTGTTCAACTTACGTCGCTCCTATTTCAGATAGCGTATTGAGCTAAGCGGCATCTCAGAGCGCACGAAATGGCGAGTAAAATGCACTATTAAACTTCTAGGGTACGGCAAGCAGAGACCCGATTAGATCATTTTATGTTATGGTTAATTTAAGAATTCAGCGAAATTCTATCACATTTGTTCAATTTACGTGGCACCTATTTCAGATAGCGTATTGGGCGAAGCGGCATCTCAAAGCGCATGAAATGGCGAGTAAAATGCAATACTAAACTTCTAGGATAAGGCAAACAGAGACCCGATTAGAGCATTTTATATTACGGTTAATATAAGAATTCAGCGTAATTCTATCACATTTCTTCAACTTACGTCGCTTCTATTTCAGATAGCGTACTGGGCTAGGCGGCATCTTAAAGCGCGTGGAATGGCGAGTAAAATGCACTACTAAACTTCTATGATAGGGCAATCAGAGACCCGATTAGATCATTTTACATTTTGATTAATAAAAGAATTCAGCGAAATTCTATCACATTTATTCAATTTACGTCGCTCCTATTTCAGATAGCGTATTGGCCTAAGCGGCATCGCAAAGCGCATGAAATGGCGAGTATAATGCACTATTAAACTTCTAGGATAAGGCAAACAGAGACCCGATTAGATCATTTTACATTACGGTTAATAAAAGAATTCAGCGTAATTCTATCACATTTGTTCAACTTACGTCGCTCCTATTTCAGATAGCGTACTGGGCTAGGCGGCATCTTAAAGCGCGTGAAATGGCGAGTAAAATGCACTATTAAACTTCTAGGATAAGGCAAACAGAGACCCGATTCGATCATTTTATATTTTGTTTAATATGAGATTTCAGGGAAATTCTATCACATTTGTTCAATTTACGTCGCTCCTATTTCAGATAGCGTATTGGGCTAAGCGGCATCTGAAAGCGCATGAAATGGCGAGTGAAATGCACTATTAAACTTCTAGGCTAGGGCAAACAATGACCCGATTGAATCATTTTATATTATGGTTAATTTAAGAATTCAGCGAAATTCTATCACATTTATTCAATTTACGTCGCTCCTATTTCAGATAGCGTATTGGCCTAAGCGGCATCGCAAAGCGCATGAAATGGCGGGTATAATGCACTATTAAACTTCTAGGATAAGGCAAACAGAGGCCCGATTAGATCATTTTATATTACGGTTAATAAAAGAATTCAGCGTAATTCTATCACATTTGTTCAACTTACGTCGCTCCTATTTTAGATAGCGTACTGGGCTAGGCGGCATCGTAAAACGCGTGGAATGGCGAGTAAAATGCACTACTAAACTACTATGATAGGGCAATCAGAGACCCGATTAGATCATTTTATATTTTGTTTAATAAAATATTTCAGGGAAATTCTATCACATTTGTTCAATTTACGTCGCACCTATTTCAGATAGCGTATTGGGCTAAGCGGCATCTCAAAGCGCATGAAATGGCGAATTAAATGCGCTATTAAACTTCTAGGCTATGGTGAACGGAGACCGGATTAGATCATTTTACATTATGGTTCATAAAAGAATTCAGCGAAATTCTATCACATTTGTTCAATTTACGTCGCTCCTATTTCAGATAGCGTTTTGGGCTAAGCGGCATTTCAAAGCGCATGAAATGGCGAGTAAAATGCACTATTAAACTTCTGGGGTAGGACAAACAGAGACCCCATTAGATCATTTCATATTATGGTTAATTTAAGAATTCAGCGAAATTCTATCACATTTGTTCAATTTACGTCGCTCCTATTTCAGATAGCGTATTGGGCTAAGCGGCATTTCAAAGCGCATGAAATGGCGAGTAAAATTTACTATTAGACTTCTATGGTAGGGCGAACAGAGACCCGATTAGATCATTTTACATTAAGGTTCATATAAGAATTCACGGAAATTCTATCACATTTGTTCAATTTACGTCACTCCTATTTCAGATAGCGTATTGGGCTAAGCGGCATTTCAAAGCGCATGAAATGGCGAGTAAAATGCACCATTAAACTTCTAGAATAAGCCAAACAGAGACCCGATTAGATCATTTTATATTACGGTTAATATAAGAATTCAGCGTAATTCTATCACATTTGTTCAATTTACGTCGCTCCTATTTCAAATAGCGTATTGGGCTAAGCGGCATCTCAAAGCGCATGAAATGGCGAGTGTAATGCACTATTACACTTCTATGGTAGGGCGAACATAGACCCGATTAGATCATTATACATTAAGGTTAATATAAGAATTCAGCGAAATTCTATCACATTTGTTCAATTTACGTCGCTCCTATTTCAGGTAGCGTACTGGGCTAGGCGGCATCTTAAAGTGCGTGGAATGGCGAGTAAAATGCACTACTAAACTACTATGATAGGGCAATCAGAGACCCGATTAGATCATTTTATATTTTGTTTAATAAAATATTTCAGGGAAATTCTATCACATTTGTTCAATTTACGTCGCTCCTATTTCAGATAGCGTATTGGGCTAAGCGGCATCTCAAAGCGCATGAAATGGCGAGTAAAATGCACTATTAAACTTCTATGATAGGGCAATCAGAGACCCGATTAGATCATTTTATATTTTGTTTAATATAAGATTTCAGGGAAATTTTATCACATTTGTTCAATTTACGTCGCTCCTATTTCTGATAGCGAATTCGGCTAAGCGGCATCTCAAAGCGCATGAAATTGCGAATAAAATGCACAATTATACTTCTAGGCTAGGGCGAACAGAGACCCGATTAGATCATTTTACATTATGGTTAATAAAAGAATTCATCGAAATTCTATCACATTTGTTCAACTTACGTCGCTCCTATTTCAGACAGCGTATTGGGCTAAGCGGCATCTCAAAGCGCATGAAATGGCGAGTAAAATGCACTATTAAACTTCTAGGGTAGGGCAAACAGAGACCCGATTAGATCATCTAATATTATGGTTAATTTAAGAATTCAGCAAAATTCTATCACATTTGTTCAATTTACGTCGCTCCAATTTCAGATAGCTTATTGGGCTAAGCGGCATCTCAAAGCGCATGAAATGGCGAGTAAAATGCACTATTAAACTTCTAGGGTAGTGCAAACAGAGACCCGATTAGATCATTTTATATTATGGTTAATTTAAGAATTCAGCGAAATTCTATCACATTTGTTCAACTTACGTCGCTCCCATTTCACATAGCGTACTGGGCTAGGCGGCATCTTAAAGCGCGTGGAATGGCGAGTGAAATGCACTACTAAACTTCTATGATAGGTCAATCAGAGTCCCGATTAGATCATTTTATATTTTGTTTAATATAAGATTTCAGGGAAATTCTATCACATTTGTTCAATTTACGTCGCTCCTATTTCAGATACCATATTGGGCTAAGCGGCATCTCAAAGCGCATGAAATGACGAGTGAAATGCACTATTAAACTTCTAGGGTAGGGCGAACAGAGACCCGATTAGATTACTTTATATTATGGTTAATTTAAGAATTCAGCGAAAATCTATCACATTTGTTCAACTTACGTCGCTCCTATTTCAAATAGCGTATTGGGCTAAGCGGCATCTCAAAGCGCATGAAATGGCGAGTGTAATGCACTATTAGACTTCTATGGTAGGGCGAACAGAGACCCGATTAGATCATTTTACATTAAGGTTAATATAAGAATTCAGCGAAATTCTATCACATTTGTTCAATTTACGTCGCTCCTATTTCAGGTAGCGTATTGGGCTAAGCGCCATCTCAAAGCGCATGAAATGGCGATTAAAATGCACAATTATAATTCTAGGCTAGGGCGAACAGAGACCCGATTAGATCATTTTTCATTATGGTTAATTTAAGAATTCAGCAAAATTCTATCACATTTGTTCAATTTACGTCGCTCCTATTTCGGAAAGCGTACTGGGCTAGGCGGCATCCTAAAGCGGGTGGAGTGGCGAGTAAAATGCACTATTAATCATCTATGATAGGGTAATCAGAGACCCGATTAGATCATTATATATTTTGGTTAATATAAGAATTCAGCGAAATTCTATCACATTTGTTCAATCTACGTCGCTCCTATTTCAGATAGCGTATTGGGCTAAGCGGCATCTCAAAGCGCATGAAATGGCGAGTAAAATGCAATACTAAACTTCTAGGATAAGGCAAACAGAGACCCGATTAGATTATTTTATATTACGGTTAATATAACAATTCAGCGTAATTCTATCACATTTGTTCAACTTACGTCGCTCCTATTTTAGATAGCGTACTGGGCTAGGCGGCATCTTAAAGCGCGTGGAATGGCGACTAAAATGCACTACTAAACTACTATGATAGGGCAATCAGAGACCCGATTAGATCATTTTATATTTTGTTTAATAAAATATTTCAGGGAAATTCTATCACATTTGTACAATTTACGTCGCTCCTATTTCAGATAGCGTATTGGGCTAAGCGGCATCTCAAAGCGCATGAAATGGCGAGTAAAATGCACTATTAAACTTCTAGGGTAGGGCAAACAGAGACCCGAGAAGATCATTTTATATTATTGTTAATTTAAGAATTCAGCGAAATTCTATCACATTTGTTCAATTTACGTCGCTCCTATTTCAGATAGCGTATTAGGCTAAGCTGCATCTCAAATAGCATGAAATGCTGAATAAAATGCACTATTAAACTTCTAGGCTAGGGCGAACAGAGCCCCGATCAGATCATTTTACATTATGGTTAATAAAAGAATTCAGCGAAATTCTATCACATTTGCTCAACTTACGTCGCTCCCATTTCAGATAGCGTACTGGGCTAGGCGGCATCTTAAAGCGCGTGGAATGTCGAGTAAAATGCACTACTAAACTACTATGATAGGGCAATCAGAGACCAGATTAGATCATTTTATATTTTGTTTTATAAAATATTTCAGGGAAATTCTATCACATTTGTTCAATTTACGTCGCTCCTATTTCAGATAGCGTATTGGGCTAAGCGGCATCTCAAAGCGCATGAAATGGCGAGTAAAATGCAATACTAAACTTCTAGGATAAGGCAAACAGGGACCCGATTAGATCATTTTATATTACGGTTAATATAACAATTCAGCGTAATTCTATCACATTTGTTCAACTTACGTCGCTCCTATTTTAGATAGCGTACTGGGCTAGGCGGCATCTTAAAGCGCGTGGAATGGCGAGTAAAATGCACTACTAAACTACTATGATAGGGCAATCAGAGACCCGATTAGATCATTTTATATTTTGTTTAATAAAATATTTCAGGGAAATTCTATCACATTTGTACAATTTACGTCGCTCCTATTTCAGATAGCGTATTGGGCTAAGCGGCATCTCAAAGCGCATGAAATGGCGAGTAAAATGCACTATTAAACTTCTAGGGTAGGGCAAACAGAGACCCGAGAAGATCATTTTATATTATTGTTAATTTAAGAATTCAGCGAAATTCTATCACATTTGTTCAATTTACGTCGCTCCTATTTCAGATAGCGTATTAGGCTAAGCTGCATCTCAAAGAGCATGAAATGCTGAATAAAATGCACTATTAAACTTCTAGGCTAGGGCGAACAGAGCCCCGATCAGATCATTTTACATTATGGTTAATAAAAGAATTCAGCGAAGTTCTATCACATTTGCTCAACTTACGTCGCTCCCATTTCAGATAGCGTACTGGGCTAGGCGGCATCTTAAAGCGCGTGGAATGTCGAGTAAAATGCACTACTAAACTACTATGATAGGGCAATCAGAGACCAGATTAGATCATTTTATATTTTGTTTTATAAAATATTTCAGGGAAATTCTATCACATTTGTTCAATTTACGTCGCTCCTATTTCAGATAGCGTATTGGGCTAAGCGGCAACTCAAAGCGCATGAAATGGCGAGTAAAATGCACTATTAAACTTCTGGGATAAGGCAAACAGAGACCCGATAAGATCATTTTATATTACGGTTAATATAAGAATGCAGCGTATTTCTATCACATTTGTTCAACTTACGTCGCTCCTATTTCAGATAGCGGACTGGGCTAGGCGGCATCTCAAAGCGCATGAAATGGCGAGTGAAATGCACGATTAGACTTCTATGGTAGGGCGAACAGAGACCCGATTAGATCATTTTACATTAAGGTTAATATAAGAATTCACGGAAATTCTATCACATTTGTTCAATTTACGTCGCTCCTATTTCAGATAGCGTATTGGGCTATGCGGCATCTCAAAGCGCATGAAATGGCGAGTAAAATGCACTATTAAACTTCTGGGGTAGGAAAAACAGAGACCCGATTAGATCATTTCATATTATGGTTAATTTAAGAATTCAGCGAAATTCTATCACATTTGTTCAATTTACGTCGCTCCTATTTCAGATAGCGTATTGGGCTAAGCGGCATTTCAAAGCGCATGAAATGGCGAGTAAAATGCACTATTAGACTTCTATGGTAGGGCGAACAGAGACCCGATTAGATCATTTTACATTAAGGTTCATGTAAGAATTCACGGAAATTCTATCACATTTGTTCAATTTACGTCGCTCCTATTTCAGATAGCGTATTGGGCTAAGCGGCATTTCAAAGCGCATGAAATGGCGAGTGAAATGCACCTTTAAACTTCTAGGATAAGCCAAACAGAGACCAGATTAGATCATTTTATATTACGGTTAATATAAGAATTCAGCGTAATTCTATCACATTTGCTCAATTTACGTCGCTCCTATTTCAAATAGCGTATTGGGCTAAGCGGCATCTCAAAGCGCATGAAATGGCGAGTGTAATGCACAATTATACTTCTAGGCTAGGGCGAACAGAGACCCGATTAGATCATTTTACATTATGGTTAATAAAAGAATTCAGCGAAATTCTATCACATTTGTTCAACTTACATCGCTCCTATTTCAGGCAGCGTATTGGGCTAAGCGGCATCTCAAAGCGCATGAAATGGCGAGTAAAATGCACTATTAAACTTCTAGGGTAGGGCAAACAGAGATCCGATTAGATCATCTAATATTATGGTTAATTTAAGAATTCAGCAAAATTCTATCACATTTGTTCAATTTACGTCGCTCCAATTTCAGATAGCTTATTGGGCTAAGCGGCATCTCAAAGCGCATGAAATGGCGAGTAAAATGCAGTATTAAACTTCTAGGGTAGTGCAAACAGAGACCCGATTAGATCATTTTATATTATGGTTAATTTAAGAATTCAGCAAAATTCTATCACATTTGTTCAATTTACGTCGCTCCTATTTCGGAAAGCGTACTGGGCTAGGCGGCATCCTAAAGCGGGTGGAGTGGCGAGTAAAATGCACTATTAATCATCTATGATAGGGCAATCAGAGACCCGATTAGATCATTATATATTTTGGTTAATATAAGAATTCAGCGAAATTCTATCACATTTGTTCAATCTACGTCGCTCCTATTTCAGATAGCATATTGGGCTAAGCGGCATCTCAAAGCGCATGAAATGGCGAGTAAAATGCAATACTAAACTTCTAGGATAAGGCAAACAGAGACCCGATTAGATCATTTTATATTACGGTTAATATAAGAATGCAGCGTATTTCTATCACATTTGTGCAATTTACGTCGCTCCTATTTCAGGTAGCGTATTGGGCTAAGCGGAATCTCAAAGCGCATGAAATGTCGAGTAATATGCGCTATTAAACTTCTAGGGTAGGGCAAACAGAGACCCGATTAGATCATTTTATATTTTGTTTAATATAAGATTTCAGGGAAATTCTATCACATTTGTTCAATTTACGTCGCTCCTATTTCAGATACCGTATTGGGCTAAGCGGCATCTCAAAGCGCATGAGATGGCGAGTAAAACGCACTATTAAACTTCTGGGGTAAGGCAAACAGAGACCCGATAAGATCATTTTATATTATTGTTAATTTAAGAATTCAGCGAAATTCTATAACATTTGTTCAATTTACGTCGCTCCTATTTCAGATAGCGTATTAGGCTAAGCGGCATCTGAAAGCGCATGAAATGGCGAGTAAAATGCACTATTAAACTTCTAGGCTAGGGCGAACAGAGCCCCGATCAGATCATTTTACATTATGGTTAATAAAAGCATTCAGCGTAATTCTATCACATTTGTTCAACTTACGTCGCTCCTATTTCAGATAGCGTACTGGGCTAGGCGGCATCTCAAAGCGCATGAAATGGCGAGTGAAATGCACGATTAGACTTCTATGGTAGGGCGAACAGAGACCCGATTAGATCATTTTACATTAAGGTTAATATAAGAATTCACGGAAATTCTATCACATTTGTTCAATTTACGTCGCTCCTATTTCAGGTAGCGTATTGGGCTAAGCGGCATTTCAAAGCGCATGAAATGGCGAGTAAAATGCACTATTAGACTTCTATGGTAGGGCGAACAGAGACCCGATTAGATCATTTTACATTAAGGTTCATGTAAGAATTCACGGAAATTCTATCACATTTGTTCAATTTACGTCGCTCCTATTTCAGATAGCGTATTGGGCTAAGCGGCATCTCAAAGCGAATGAAATGGCGAGTAAAATGCACTATTAAACTTCGGGGGTAGGACAAACAGAGACCCGATTAGATCATTTCATATTATGGTTAATTTAAGAATTCAGCGAAATTCTATCACATTTGTTCAATTTACGTCGCTCCTATTTCAGATAGCGTATAGGGCTAAGCGGCATCTCAAAGCGCATGAAATGGCGAGTAAAATGCACTATTAAACTTCTGGGATAAGGCAAACAGAGACCCGATAAGATCATTTTATATTACGGTTAATATAAGAATGCAGCGTATTTCTATCACATTTGTGCAATTTACGTCGCTCCTATTTCAGATACCGTATTGGGCTAAGCGGCATCTCAAAGCGCATGAGATGGCGAGTAAAACGCACTATTAAACTTCTGGGGTAAGGCAGACAGATACCCGATTAGATCATTTTACATTATGGTTAATAAAAGAATTCAGCGAAATTCTATCACATTTGTGCAATTTACATCGCTCCTATTTCAGGTAGCGTATTGGGCTAAGCGGAATCTCAAAGCGCATGAAATGTCGAGTAATATGCGCTATTAAACTTCTAGGGTAGGGCAAACAGAGACCCGATTAGATCATTTTATATTTTGTTTAATATAAGATTTCAGGGAAATTCTATCACATTTGTTCAATTAACGTCGCTCCTATTTCAGATAGCGTACTGGGCAAAGCGGCATCTTAAAGCGCGTGGAATGGCGAGTAAAATGCACTATGAAACTTCTATGATAGGGCAATCAGAGACCCGATTAGATCATTTTATATTTTGGTTAATATAAGAATTCAGCGAAATTCTATCACATTTGTTCAATTTACGTCGCTCCTATTTCAGATAGCGTACTGGGCTATGCGGCATCTCAAAGCGCATGAAATGGCAAGTAAAACGCACTATTAAAGTTCTAGGGTAAGGCAAACAGATACCCGATTAGATCATTTTATATTACGGTTAATATAGGAATTCAGCGTAATTCTATCACATTTGTACAACTTACGTTCCTCCTATTTCAGATAGCGTATTGGGCTAAGCGGCATATCAAAGTGCATGAAATGGAGAATAAAATGCACTATTAAACTTCTAGGCTAGGGCGAACAGAGACCCGATTAGATCATTTTACATTATGTTTAATAAAAGAATTCAGCGAAATTCTATCACATTTGTTCAATTTACGTCGCTCCTATTTCAGATAGCGTATTCGGCTAAGCGGCATCTTAAAGCGCGTGGAATGGCGAGTAAAACGCACTATTAAACTTCAGTGATAGGGCAATCAGAGACCCGATTAGACCATTTTATATTTTGTTTAATATAAGATTTCAGGGAAATTCTATCACATTTGTTCAATTTACATCGCTCCTATTTCAGATAGCGTATTGGGATAAGCGGCATCTCAAAGCGCATGAAATGTCGAATAAAATGCACTACTAAACTTCTAGGCTAGGGCGAACAGAGACCCGATTAGATCATTTTACATTATGGTTAATAAAAGAATTCAGCGAAATTATATCACTTTTGTTCAATTTACGTCGCTTCTATTTCAGATAGCGTACTGGGCTAGGCGGCATCTTAAAGCGCGTGGAATGGCGAGTAAAATGCACTATTAAACTTCTAGGGTATGGCGAACAGAGACCCGATTAGATTATTTTTC
>CAKAJE020000770.1:0-36741 GCA_916610135.2 Macropis europaea
TAGAATATCGCTGAATTCTTAAATTAACTATAATATAAAATGATCTAATCGGGACTCTGATTGCCCTACCATAGAAGTTTAGTGGTGCATTTTACTCGCCATTTCATGCGCTTTGAGATGCCGCTTAGCCCAATACGCTATCTGCAATAGGAGCGACGTAAATTGAACAAATGTGATAGAATATCGCTGAATTCTTAAATTAACTATAATATAAAATGATCTAATCGGGTCACTGATTGCCCTACCCTAGAAGTTTAATAGTGCATTTTACCTCGCCATTTCATGCGCTTTGAGATGCCGCTTAGCCCAATACGCTATCGGAAATATGAGCGTCGTAAATTGAACAAATGTGATAGAATTTCGCTGAAATCTTATACTAACAAAAATATAAAATGATCTAATCGGGTCTCTGTTTGCCATATCCTAGAAGTTTAGTATTGCATTTTACTCGCCATTTCATGCGCTTTGAGATGCCGCTTAGCCCAATACGCTATCTGAAACAGGTGCGACGTAAATTGAACAAATGTGATAGAATTTCGCTGAATTCTTAAATTAACTATAATATAAAATTATGTAATCGGGTCACTGATTGCCCTATCATAGAAGTTTAATAGTGCATTTTACTCGCCATTCCACGCGCATTAAGATGCCGGCCAGCCCAGTACACTATCTGAAATAGGAGCGACGTAATTTGAAGAAATGTGATAGAATTACGCTGAATTCTTATATTAACCGTAATATAAAATGATCTAATCGGGTCTCTGTTCGCCCTACCCTAGAAGTTTAATAGTGCATTTCACTTGTCATTTCATGTGCTTTCAGTTGCCGCTTAGCTCAATACGCTATCTGAAATAGGAGCGACGAAAGTTGAACAAATGTGATAGAATTTCGCTGAATTATTTATTAACCAGAATGTAAAATGATCTAATCTGGTCTCTGTTCGCCCTACCATAGAAGTCTTATAGTGCATTTCACTCGCCATTTCATGCGCTTTGAGATGCCGCTTAGCCCAATACGCTATCTAAAATAGGAGCGACGTAATTTGAAGAAATGTGATAGAATTACGCTGAATTCTTATATTAACCGTAATATAAAATGATCTAATCGGGTCTCTGTTTGCCCTACCCTAGAAGTTTAATAGTCCATTTTATTCGCCATTTCATGCGCTTTGAGATGCCGGTTAGCCCAATACGCTAACTGAAATAGGAGCGACGTAAATAGAACGAATGTGATAGGATTTCCCTGAAATCTTATATTAAACAAAATATAAAATGATCTAATCGGGTGTCTGACTGCCCTATCATTGAAGTTAACAGTGCATTTTACTCGCCACTCCACGCGCTTTAGGATGCCGCCTAGCCCAGTACGCTATCCGAAATAGGAGCGACGTAAATTGAACAAATGTGATAGAATTTCGCTGAATTCTTAAATTAACCATAATATAAATGATCTAATCGGGTCTCTGCTTGCCCTACCCTAGAAGTTTAACAGTGCATTTTACTCGTCATTTCATGCGCTTTGAGATGCCGCTTTGCCCAATACGCTATCTGAAATAGGAGCGACGTAAATTGAACGAATGTGATAGAATTTCGCTCAATTCTTAAATTGACCATAATATAAAATGATCTAATCGGGTCTCTGTTTGCCCTACCCTAGAACTTTAATAGTGCATTTTACTCGTCATTTCATGCGCTTTGAGATGCCGCTTTGCCCAATACGCTATCTGAAATAGGAGCGACGTAAATTGAACGAATGTGATAGAATTTCGCTCAATTCTTAAATTAACCATAATATAAAATGAGCTAATCGGGTCTCTGTTTGCCCTACCCTAGAACTTTAATAGTGCATTTTACTCGTCATTTCATGCGCTTTGAGATGCCGCTTTGCCCAATACGCTATCTGAAATATGAGCGACGTAAATTGAACAAATGTGATAGAATTTCGCTGAATTCTTATATTAACCATAATATAAATGATCTAATCGGGTATCTGTTTGCCTTATCCTAGAAGTTTAATAGTGAATTATTCTCGCCATTTCATGCGCTTCGAGATGCCGCTTAACCCAACACGCTACCTGCAATAGGAGCGACGTAAATTGAACAAACGTGATAGAATTTTGCTGAATTCTTAAATTAACCATAGTACAAAATGATCTAATCGGGTCTCTGTTTGCCCTACCCTAGAAGTTTAATAGTGCAATTTGCTCGCCATTTCATGCGCTTTGAGATGCCGGTTAGCCCAATACGCTAACTGAAATAGGAGCGACTTAAATTGAACAAATGTGATAGAATTTCCCTGAAATCTTATATTAAACAAAATATAAAATGATCTAATCGGGTCTGTGAATGCCCTATCATAGAGGCTTAATAGTGCATTTTACTCGCCATTCCACGCGGATCAAGATGCCGGCCAGCCCAGTACGCTATCTGAAATAGGAGCGACGTAATTTGAAGAAATGTGATAGAATTACGCTGAATTCTTATATTAACGGTAATATAAAATGAACTAATCGGGTCTCCGTTTGCCTTATCCTAGAAGTTTAATAGCGCATTTTTACGCGCCATTTCATGCGCTTTGAGATGCCGCTTAGCCCAATACGCTATCTGAAATATGAGCGACGCAAATTGAACAAATGTGATAGAATTTCGCTGAATTCTTATATTAACCATAATATAAAATGATCTAATCGGGTCTCTGACTGCCCTATCATTGAAGTGTACAGTGCATTTTACTCGCGATTCCACGCGCTTTAAGATGCCGCCTAGCCCAGTACGCTATCTGAAATAGGAGCGACGTAAACTGAACAAATGTGATAGAATTTCCCTGAATTCTTATATTAACCTTAATGTAAAATGATCTACTCGGGTCTCTGTTCGCTCTACCCTAGAAGTTTAATAGTGCATTTCACTCGTCATTTCATGTGCTTTCAGTTGCCGCTTAGCTCAATACGCTATCTGAAATAGGAGCGACGAAAGTTGAACAAATGTGATAGAATTTCGCTGAATTATTTTATTAACCAGAGTGTAAAATGATCTAATCTGGTCTCTGTTCGCCCTACCATAGAAGTCTTATAGTGCATTTCACTCGCCATTTCATGCGCTTTGAGATGCCGCTTAGCCCAATACGCTATCTGAAATAGGAGCGACGTAAGTTGAACAAATGTGATAGAATTTTGCTGAATTCTTAAATTAACCATAATATAAAATGATCTAATCGGGTGTCTGTTTGCCCTACCCTAGAAGCTTAATATTGCATTTTACTCGCCATTTCATGCGCTTTGAGCTGCCGCTTAGCCCAATACGCTATCTGAAATAGGAGCGACGTAAGTTGAAAAAATGTGATAGAGTTTCGCTGAATTCTTTTATGAACCATAATGTAAAATGATCTGATCGGGTCTCTGTTCTCCCTAGCCTAGAAGTTTAATAGTGCATTTTATTCTCCATTTCATGCGCTTTGAGATGCCGCTTAGCCCAATACGCTATCTGAAATAGGAGCGACGTAAGTTGAACAAATGTGATAGAATTTCGCTGACTTCTTTTATTAACCATAATGTAAAATGATCTGATCGGGTCTCTGTTCGCCCTAGCCTGGAAGTTTAAGAGTGCATTTTATTCGCCATTTCATGCGCTTTGAGATGCCGCTTAGCCGAATACGCTATCTGAAATAGGAGCGACGTAAATTGAACAAATGCGACCGAATTTCCCTGAAATCTTATATTAAACACAATATAAAATGATCTAATCGGGTCTCTGATTGCCCTATCATAGAAGTTTAGTAGTGCATTTTACTCGCCATTCCACGCGCTTTATGATGCCGCCTAGCCCAGTACGGTATCTGAAACAGGAGCTACGTAAGTTGAACAAATGTGATAGAATTACGCTGAATTCTTATATTAACCGTAATATAAAATGATGTAATCGGGCCTCTGTTTGCCCTATCATAGAAGTTTGACAGTGCATTATACTCGCCATTTCATGTGCTTTAAGCTGCCGCATAGCGCAATACGCTATCTGGAATAGGAGCGACGTAAATTGAACAAATGTGATAGAATTTCCCTGAATTCTTATATTAACCTTAATGTAAAATGATGTAATCGGGCCTCTGGTTTGCCCTATCATAGAAGTTTAACAGTGCATTTTACTCGACATTTCATGCGCTTTGAGATGCCGCATAGCCCAATACGCTATCTGTAATAGGAGCGACGTAAATTGAACAAATGTTATAGAATTTCGCTGAATTCTTAAATTAACCATAATATAAAATGATCTAATCGGGTCTCTGTTCGCCCTACCGTAGAAGTCTAATAGTGCATTTCCCTCGCCATTCCACGCGCTTTAAGATGCGGCCGAACCCAGTACGCTATCTGAAATAGGAGCGACGTAAATTGAACAAATGTGATAGAATTTTGCTGAAATCTTAAATTAACCATAATATAAAATGATCTAATCGGGTCTCTGCTTGCCCTACCCTAGAAGTTTAATAGTGCATTTTACTCGACATTTCATGCGCTTTGAGATGCCGCTTAGCCCAATACGCTATCGGAAATATGAGCGACGTAAATTGAACAAATGTGATAGAATTTCGCTGAATTCTTATACTAACAAAAATATAAAATGATCTAATCGGGTCTCTGTTTGCCTTATCCTAGAAGTTTAGTATTGCATTTTATTCGCCATTTCATGCGCTTTGAGATGCCGCTTAGCCCAATACGCTATCTGTAACAGGTGCGACGTCAATTGAACAAATGTGATAGAATTTCGCTGAATTCTTAAATTAACTATAATATAAAATGATCTAATCGGGTCACTGATTGCCCTATCATAGAAGTTTAATAGTGCATTTTACTCGCCATTCCACGCGCTATAAGATGCCGGCCAGCCCAGTACACTATCTGAAATAGGAGCGACGTAATTTGAAGAAATGTGATAGAATTACGCTGAATTCTTATATTAACCGTAATATAAAATGATCTAATCGGGTCTCTGTTTGCCCTACCCGAGAAGTTCAATAGTCCATTTTACTCGCCATTTCATGCGCTTTGAGATGCCGGTTAGCCCAATACGCTAACTGAAATAGGAGCGACGTAAATAGAACAAATGTGATAGGATTTCCCTGAAATCTTATATTAAACAAAATATAAAATGATCTAATCGGGTCTCTGACTGCCCTATCATTGAAGTTTCACAGTGCATTTTACTCGCGATTCCACGCGCTTTAAGATGCCACCTAGCCCAGTACGCTATCTGAAATAGGAGCGACGTAAATTCAACAAATGTGATAGAATCTTGCTGAATTCTTAAATTAACCATAATATAAAATGATCTAATCGGGTCTCTGTTTGCCCTACCCTAGGAGTTTAACAGTGCATTTTACTCGCCATTTCATGCGCTTTGAGATGCCGCTTAGCCCAATACGCTATCTGAAATATCAGCGACACGAATTGAACAAATGTGATAGAATTTCCCTGAAACCTTGTATTAACCATAATATAAAATGATCTAATCTGGTCTCTGCTTGCCCTACCCTAGAAGTTTAATAGTGCATTTTACTCGCCATTTCATACGCTTTGAGATGCCGCTTTGCCCAATACGCTATCTGAAATAGGAGCGACGTAAATTGAACAAATGTGATAGAATTTCACTGAATTCTTATATTAACCAAAATATAAAATGATCTAATCGGGTCTCTGATTGCCCTAGCATAGAAGTGTAATAGTGCATTTTACTCGCCATTCCGAGCGCTTTAAGATGCCGCATAGCCCAATACGCTATCTGAAATAGGAGCGACGTAAATTGAACAAATGTGATAGAATTTCGCTGAATTCTTAAATTAACTATAATATAAAATGATCTAATCGGGTCACTGATTGCCCTACCCTCGAAGTTTAATAGTGCATTTTACTTGCCATTTCATGCGCTTTGAGATGCCGCTTAGCCCAATACGTTATCTGAAATATGAGCGACGTAAATTGAACAAATGTGATAGAATTTCGCTGAATTCTTATATTAACCATAATATAAAATGATCTAATCGGGTATCTGTTTGCCTTATCCTAGAAGTTTAATAGTGCATTATACTCGCCATTTCATGCGCTTCGAGATGCCGCTTAACCCAACACGCTACCTGCAATAGGAGCGACGTAAATTGAACAAACGTGATAGAATTTTGCTGAATTCTTAAATTAACCATAGTACAAAATGATCTAATCGGGTCTCTGTTTGCCCTACCCTAGAAGTTTAATAGTGCATTTTGCTCGCCATTTCATGCGCTTTGAGATGCCGCTTAGCCCAATACGCTATCTGAAATAGGAGCGACGTAAATTGAACAAATGTGATAGAATATCGCTGAATTCTTAAATTAACTATAATATAAAATGATCTAATCGGGTCACTGATTGCCCTACCCTAGAAGTTTAATACTGCATTTTACTCGCCATTTCATGCGCTTTGAGATGCCGCTTAGCCCAATACGCTATCTGAAATATGAGCGACGTAAATTGAACAAATGTGATAGAATTTCGCTGAATTCTTATATTAACCATAATATAAAATGATCTAATCGGGTCACTGATTGCCCTACCCTAGAAGTGTAACAGTGCATTTTACTTGCCATTTCATGCGCTTTGAGATGCCGCTTAGCCCAATACGCTATCTGAAATATGAGCGACGTAAATTGAACAAATGTGATAGAATTTCACTGAATTCTTATATTAACCATAATATAAAATGATCTAATCGGGTATCTGTTTGCCTTATCCTAGAAGTTTAATAGTGCATTATACTCGCCATTTCATGCGCTTCGAGATGCCGCTTAACCCAACACGCTATCTGCAATAGGAGCGACGTAAATTGAACAAACGTGATAGAATTTTGCTGAATTCTTAAATTAACCATAGTACAAAATGATCTAATCGGGTCTCTGTTTGCCCTACCCTAGAAGTTTAATAGTGCATTTTGCTCGCCATTTCATGCGCTTTGAGATGCCGCTTAGCCCAATACGCTATCTGAAATAGGAGCGACGTAAATTGAACAAATGTGATAGAATATCGCTGAATTCTTAAATTAACTATAATATAAAATGATCTAATCGGGTCACTGATTGCCCTACCCTAGAAGTTTAATGGTGCATTTTACTCGCCATTTCATGCGCTTTGAGATGCCGCTTAGCCCAATACGCTATCTGCAATAGGAGCGACGTAAATTGAACAAATGTGATAGAATATCGCTGAATTCTTAAATTAACTATAATATAAAATGATCTAATCGGGTCACTGATTGCCCTACCCTAGAAGTTTAATAGTGCATTTTACTCGCCATTTCATGCGCTTTGAGATGCCGCTTAGCCCAATACGCTATCGGAAATATGAGCGACGTAAATTGAACAAATGTGATAGAATTTCGCTGAAATCTTATACTAACAAAAATATAAAATGATCTAATCGGGTCTCTGTTTGCCATATCCTAGAAGTTTAGTATTGCATTTTACTCGCCATTTCATGCGCTTTGAGATGCCGCTTAGCCCAATACGCTATCTGAAACAGGTGCGACGTAAATTGAACAAATGTGATAGAATTTCGCTGAATTCTTAAATTAACTATAATATAAAATTATCTAATCGGGTCACTGATTGCCCTATCATAGAAGTTTAATAGTGCATTTTACTCGCCATTCCACGCGCTTTAAGACGCCGGCCAGCCCAGTACACTATCTGAAATAGGAGCGACGTAATTTGAAGAAATGTGATAGAATTACGCTGAATTCTTATATTAACCGTAATATAAAATGATCTAATCGGGTCTCTGTTCGCCCTACCCTAGAAGTTTAATAGTGCATTTCACTCGTCATTTCATGTGCTTTCAGTTGCCGCTTAGCTCAATACGCTATCTGAAATAGGAGCGACGAAAGTTGAACAAATGTGATAGAATTTCGCTGAATTATTTTATTAACCAGAATGTAAAATGATCTAATCTGGTCTCTGTTCGCCCTACCATAGAAGTCTTATAGTGCATTTCACTCGCCATTTCATGCGCTTTGAGATGCCGCTTAGCCCAATACGCTATCTAAAATAGGAGCGACCTAAATTGAACGAATGTGATAGAATTTTGCTGAATTCTTAAATTAACCATAATATAAAATGATCTAATCGGGTCTCTGCTTGCCCTACCCTAGAAGTTTAATAGTGCATTTTACTCGCCATTTCATACGCTTTGAGATGCCGCTGTGCCCAATACGCTATCTGAAATAGGAGCGACGTAAATTGAAAAAATGTGATAGAATTTCACTGAATTCTTATATTAACCAAAATATAAAATGATCTAATCGGGTATCTGTTTGCCTTATCCTAGAAGTTTAATAGTGCATTATACTCGCCATTTCATGCGCTTCGAGATGCCGCTTAACCCAACACGCTATCTGCAATAGGAGCGACGTAAATTGAACAAACGTGATAGAATTTTGCTGAATTCTTAAATTAACCATAGTACAAAATGATCTAATCGGGTCTCTGTTTGCCCTACCCTAGAAGTTTAATAGTGCATTTTGCTCGCCATTTCATGCGCTTTGAGATGCCGCTTAGCCCAATACGCTATCTGAAATAGGAGCGACGTAAATTGAACAAATGTGATAGAATATCGCTGAATTCTTAAATTAACTATAATATAAAATGATCTAATCGGGTCACTGATTGCCCTACCCTAGAAGTTTAATACTGCATTTTACTCGCCATTTCATGCGCTTTGAGATGCCGCTTAGCCCAATACGCTATCTGAAATATGAGCGACGTAAATTGAACAAATGTGATAGAATTTCGCTGAATTCTTATATTAACCATAATATAAAATGATCTAATCTGGTCACTGATTGCCCTACCCTAGAAGTTTAATAGTGCATTTTACTTGCTATTTCATGCGCTTTGAGATGCCGCTTAGCCCAATACGCTATCTGAAATATGAGCGACGTAAATTGAACAAATGTGATAGAATTTCGCTGAATTCTTATATTAACCATAATATAAAATGATCTAATCGGGTCTCTGCTTGCCCTACCCTAGAAGTTTAATAGTGCATTTTACTTGCCATTTCATGCGCTTTGAGATGCCGCTTAGCCCAATACGCTATCTGAAATATGAGCGACGTAAATTGAACAAATGTGATAGAATTTCGCTGAATTCTTAAATTAACTATAATATAAAATGATCTAATCGGGTCTCTGACTGCCCTATCATTGAAGTTTAACAGTGCATTTTACTCGCGATTCCACGCGCTTTAAGATGCCGCCTAGCCCAGTACGCTATCTGAAATAGGAGCGACGTAAATTCAACAAATGTGATAGAATTTTGCTGAATTCTTAAATTAACCATTATATAAAATGATCTAATCGGGTCTCTGTTTGCCCTACCCTAGAAGTTTAATAGTGCATTTCACTCGTAATTTCATGCGCTTTGAGATGCCGCTAAGCCAAATAAGCTATATGTAATAGGAGCGACGTAAATTTTACAAATGTGATAGAATTTCGTTGAATTCTTATATTAACCAAAATATAAAATGATCTAATCGGGTCTCTGTTTGCACTACCCAAGAAGTTTAATAGTGCATTCTACTCGCCATTTCATGCGCTTTGAGATGCCGCTTAGCCCAATACCGTATCTGAAATATGAGCGACGTAAATTGAACAAATGTGATAGAATTTCCCTGAAATCTTATATTAAACAAAATATAAAATGATCTAATCGGGTCTGTGAATGCCCATTCATAGAAGCTTAATAGTGAATTTTACTCGCCATTCCACGCGGATTAAGATGCCGGCCAGCCCAGTACGCTATCTGAGATAGGAGCGACGTAATTTGAAGAAATGTGATAGAATTACGCTGAATTCTTATATTAACCGTAATATAGAATGAACAAATCGGGTCTCCGTTTGCCTTATCCTAGAAGTTTAATAGCGCATTTTACGCATCATTTCATGCGCTTTGAGAGGCCGCTTAGCCCAATACGCTATCTGAAATAGGAGCGACGTAAATTGAACAAATGTGATAGAATTTCCGTGAATTCTTATATAAACCTTAATGTAAAATGATCCAATCGGGTCTCTGTTCGCCCTACCATAGAAGTCTAATAGTGCATTTCACTCGCCATTTCATGCGCTTTGAGGTGCCGCTTAGCCCAATACGCTATCTGAAATAGGAGCGACGTAAGTTGAACAAATGTGATAGAATTTCGCTGAATTCTTTCATTAACTATAATATAAAATGATCTAATCGGGTCACTGATTGCCCTACCCTAGAAGTTTAATAGTGCATTTTACTCGCCATTTCATGCGCTTTGAGATGCCGCTTAGCCCAATACGCTATCTGAAATAGGAGCGACGTAAATTGAACAAATGAGATAGAATATCGCTGAATTCTTAAATTAACTGTAATATAAAATGATCTAATCGGGTCACTGATTGCCCTACCCTAGAAGTTTAATAGTGCATTTTACTCGCCATTTCATGCGCTTTCAGATGCCGCTTAGCCCAATACGCTATCGGAAATATGAGCGACGTAAATTGAACAAATGTGATAGAATTTCGCTGAATTCATATATTAACAAAAATTTAAAATGATCTAATCGGGTCTCTGTTTGCCCTACCCTAGAAGTTTAATAGTGCATTTTACTCGCCATTTTATGCGCTTTGAGATGCCGCTTAGCCCAATACGCTATCTGAAATAGGAGCGACGTAAATTGAACAAATGTGATAGAATTTCGCTGAATTCTTATATTAACTATAATATAAAATGATCTAATCAGGTCACTGATTGCCCTATCATAGAAGTTTAATAGTGCATTTTACTCGCCATTCCACGCGCTTTAAGATGCCGGCCAGCCCAGTACGCTATCTGAAATAGGAGCGACGTAATTTGAAGGAATGTGATAGAATTTCCGTGAATTCTTATATTAACCTTAATGTAAAATGATCTAACCGGGTCTCTGTTCGCCCTACCATAGAAGTCTAATAGTGCATTTCACTCGCCATTTCATGCACTTTGAGATGCTGCTTAGCCCAATACGCTATCTGAAATAGGAGCGACGTAATTTGAACAAATGTGATAGAATTTCTCTGAATTCTTTTATTAACCATAATGTACAATGATCTGATCGGGTCTCTGTTCGCCCTAGCGTAGAAGTTGAGCAGTGCATTTTACTCGCCATTCCACGCGCTTTAAGATGGCGCCTAGCCCAGTACGCTATCTGAAATAGGAGCGACGTAAGTTGAACAAATGTGATAGAATTTTGCTGAATTCTTATATTAACCGTAATATAAATTGATCTAATCGGGTCTCTGTTTGCCTTATCCGAGAAGTTTAATAGTGCATTCTACTCGCCATTCAGCCCGCTTTAAGATGGCGCCTAGCCCAGTACGCTATCAGAAATAGGAGCGACGTAAATTGAACAAATGTGATAGAATTTCACTGAATTCTTATATTAACCAAAATATAAAATGATCTAATCGGGTCTCTGATTGCCCTAGCATAGAAGTTTAATAGTGCATTTTACTCGCCATTCCGCGCGCTTTAAGATGCCGCATAGCCCAGTTCGCTATCTGAAATATGAGAGACGTAAATTGAACAAATGTGATAGAATTTCGCTGAATTCTTATATTAACCAAAATATAAAATGATCTAATCGGGTCTCTGTTTGCCTTATCCTAGAAGTTTAATAGTGCATTTCACTCGTCATTTCATGCGCTTTGAGATGCCGCTAAGCACAGTAAGCTATCTGGAATAGCAGCGACGTAAATTGAACAAATGTGATAGGATTTCTCTGAATTCTTATATTAAACAAAATATAAAATGATCTAATCGGGTCTCCGATTGCCCTATCATAGAAGTTTAGTACTGCATTTTACTCGCCATTCCACGCGCTTTACGTTGCCGCCTAGTCCAGTACGCTAACTCAAGCAGGAGCGGCGTAAGTTGAACAAATGTGATAGAATTACGCTGTATTCTTATATTAACCGTAATATAAAGTGATCTAATCGGGTCTCTGTTTGCCCTACCCTAGAAGTTTAACAGTGCATTTTACTCGCCATTCCACGCGCTTTAAGATGCCGGCCAGCCCAGTACGCTATCTGAAATAGGAGCGACGTAATTTGAAGGAATGTGATAGAATTTCCGTGAATTCTTATATTAACCTTAATGTAAAATGATCTAACCGGGTCTCTGTTCGCCCTACCATAGAAGTCTAATAGTGCATTTCACTCGCCATTTCATGCACTTTGAGATGCCGCATAGCCCAATACGCTATCTGAAATAGGAGCGACGTAAATTGAACAAATGTGATAGAATTTCACTGAATTCTTATATTAACCAAAATATAAAATGATCTAATCGGGTCTCTGATTGCCCTATCATAGAAGTTTAGCAGTGCATTTTACTCGCCATTCCACGCGCTTTAGGATGCCGCCTAGCCCAGTACGCTATCTAAATTAGGAGCGACGTAAGTTGAACAAATGTGATAGAATTTCGCTCAATTCTTAAATTAACCATAATATGAAATGATCTAATCGGGTCTTTGTTTGCCCTACCCTAGAACTTTAATAGTGCATTTTACTCGTCATTTCATGCGCTTTCAGATGCCGCTTAGCATAATACGCTATCTGAAATAGGAGTGATATAAGTTGAACAAATGTGATAGAATTTCACTGAATTCTTATTTTAACCAAAATATAAAATGATATATTCGGGTCTCTGATTGCCCTAGCATAGAAGTTTAATAGTGCATTTTAATCGCCATTCCGAGCGCTTTAAGGTGCCGCATAGCCCAGTTCGCCATTTGAAATAGGAGCGACGTAAATTGAACAAATGTGATAGAATTTTGCTGAATTCTTAAATTAACCATAGTATAAAATGATCTAATCGGGTCTCTGTTTGCCCTACCCTAGAAGTTTAATAGTGCATTTTGCTCGCCATTTCATGCGCTTTGAGATGCCGCTTAGCCCAATACGCTATCTGAAATAGCAGCGACGTAAATTGAACAAATGTGATAGAATTTCGCTGAATTCTTAAATTAACTATAATATAAAATGATCTAATCGGGTCTCTGTTTGCCCTACCCTAGTAGTTTAATTGTGCATTTTACTCGCCATTTCATGCGCTTTGAGATGCCGCTTAGCCTAATACGCTATCTGAAATAGGAGCGATATAAGTTGAACAAATGTGATAGAATTTCGCAGAACTCTTTTATTAACCATAATGTACAATGATCTGATCGGATCTCTGTTCGCCCTAGCCTAGGACTTTAATAGTGCATTTTATTCGCCATTTCATACGCTTTGAGGTGCCGCTTTGCCCAATACGCTATCTGAAATAGGAGCGACGTAAATTGAACAAATGTGATAGAATTTCACTGAATTCTTATATTAACCAAAATATAAAATGATCTAATCGGGTCTCTGATTGCCCTAGCATAGAAGTTTAATAGTGCATTTTACTCGCCATTCCGCGCGCTTTAAGATGCCGCATAACCCAGTTCGCTATCTGAAATATGAGAGACGTAAATTGAACGAATGTGATAGAATTTCGCTGAATTCTTATATTAACCAAAATATAAAATGATCTAATCGGGTCTCTGTTTGCCTTATCCTAGAAGTTTAATAGTGCATTGCACTCGTCATTTCATGCGCTTTGAGATGCCGCTAAGCACAATAAGCTATCTGTAACAGGTGCGACGTAAATTGAACAAATGTGATAGAATTTCGCTGAATTCTTAAATTAACTATAATATAAAATGATCTAATCGGGTCACTGATTGCCCTATCATAGAAGTTTAATAGTGCATTTTACTCGCCATTCCACGCGCTTTAAGATGCCGGCCAGCCCAGTACACTATCTGAAATAGGAGCGACGTAATTTGAAGAAATGTGATAGAATTACGCTGAATTCTTATATTAACCGTAATATAAAATGATCTAATCGGGTCTCTGTTTGCCCTACCCGAGAAGTTCAATAGTCCATTTTACTCGCCATTTCATGCGCTTTGAGATGCCGGTTAGCCCAATACGCTAACTGAAATAGGAGCGACGTAAATAGAACAAATGTGATAGGATTTCCCTGAAATCTTATATTAAACAAAATATAAAATGATCTAATCGGGTCTCTGACTGCCCTATCATTGAAGTTTCACAGTGCATTTTACTCGCGATTCCACGCGCTTTAAGATGCCACCTAGCCCAGTACGCTATCTGAAATAGGAGCGACGTAAATTCAACAAATGTGATAGAATCTTGCTGAATTCTTAAATTAACCATAATATAAAATGATCTAATCGGGTCTCTGTTTGCCCTACCCTAGGAGTTTAATAGTGCATTTTACTCGCCATTTCATGCGCTTTGAGATGCCGCTTAGCCCAATACGCTATCTGAAATATCAGCGACACGAATTGAACAAATGTGATAGAATTTCCCTGAAACCTTGTATTAAACACAATATAAAATGATCTAATCGGGTCTCTGATTGCCCTATCATAGAAGATTAGTAGTGCATTTTACTCGCCATTCCACGTGCTTTGAGATGCCGCCTAGCCCAGTACGCTATCTGAAATAGGAGCGACGTAAATTGAACAAATGTGATAGAATTTCCCTGAATTCTTATATTAACCTTAATGTAAAATGATCTAATCGGGTCTCTGTTCGCCCTACCCTAGAAGTTTAATAGTGCATTTCACTCGTCATTTCATGTGCTTTCAGTTGCCGCTTAGCTCAATACGCTATCTGAAATAGGAGCGACGAAAGTTGAACAAATGTGATAGAATTTCGCTGAATTATTTTATTAACCAGAATGTAAAATGATCTAATCTGGTCTCTGTTCGCCCTACCATAGAAGTCTTATAGTGCATTTCACTCGCCATTTCATGCGCTTTGAGATGCCGCTTAGCCCAATACGCTATCTGAAATAGGAGCGACCTAAATTGAACGAATGTGATAGAATTTTGCTGAATTCTTAAATTAACCATAATATAAAATGATCTAATCTGGTCTCTGCTTGCCCTACCCTAGAAGTTTAATAGTGCATTTTACTCGCCATTTCATACGCTTTGAGATGCCGCTTTGCCCAATACGCTATCTGAAATAGGAGCGACGTAAATTGAACAAATGTGATAGAATTTCACTGAATTCTTATATTAACCAAAATATAAAATGATCTAATCGGGTCTCTGATTGCCCTAGCATAGAAGTGTAATAGTGCATTTTACTCGCCATTCCGAGCGCTTTAAGATGCCGCATAGCCCAATACGCTATCTGAAATAGGAGCGACGTAAATTGAACAAATGTGATAGAATTTCGCTGAATTCTTAAATTAACTATAATATAAAATGATCTAATCGGGTCACTGATTGCCCTACCCTCGAAGTTTAATAGTGCATTTTACTTGCCATTTCATGCGCTTTGAGATGCCGCTTAGCCCAATACGTTATCTGAAATATGAGCGACGTAAATTGAACAAATGTGATAGAATTTCGCTGAATTCTTATATTAACCATAATATAAAATGATCTAATCGGGTATCTGTTTGCCTTATCCTAGAAGTTTAATAGTGCATTATACTCGCCATTTCATGCGCTTCGAGATGCCGCTTAACCCAACACGCTACCTGCAATAGGAGCGACGTAAATTGAACAAACGTGATAGAATTTTGCTGAATTCTTAAATTAACCATAGTACAAAATGATCTAATCGGGTCTCTGTTTGCCCTACCCTAGAAGTTTAATAGTGCATTTTGCTCGCCATTTCATGCGCTTTGAGATGCCGCTTAGCCCAATACGCTATCTGAAATAGGAGCGACGTAAATTGAACAAATGTGATAGAATATCGCTGAATTCTTAAATTAACTATAATATAAAATGATCTAATCGGGTCACTGATTGCCCTACCCTAGAAGTTTAATACTGCATTTTACTCGCCATTTCATGCGCTTTGAGATGCCGCTTAGCCCAATACGCTATCTGAAATATGAGCGACGTAAATTGAACAAATGTGATAGAATTTCGCTGAATTCTTATATTAACCATAATATAAAATGATCTAATCGGGTCACTGATTGCCCTACCCTAGAAGTTTAACAGTGCATTTTACTTGCCATTTCATGCGCTTTGAGATGCCGCTTAGCCCAATACGCTATCTGAAATAGGAGCGACGTAAATTGAACAAATGTGATAGAATTTCGCTGAATTCTTATATTAACCATAATATAAAATGATCTAATCGGGTATCTGTTTGCCTTATCCTAGAAGTTTAATAGCGCATTATACTCGCCATTTCATGCGCTTCGAGATGCCGCTTAACCCAACACGCTATCTGCAATAGGAGCGACGTAAATTGAACAAACGTGATAGAATTTTGCTGAATTCTTAAATTAACCATAGTACAAAATGATCTAATCGGGTCTCTGTTTGCCCAACCCTAGAAGTTTAATAGTGCATTTTGCTCGCCATTTCATGCGCTTTGAGATGCCGCTTAGCCCAATACGCTATCTGAAATAGGAGCGACGTAAATTGAACAAATGTGATAGAATATCGCTGAATTCTTAAATTAACTATAATATAAAATGATCTAATCGGGTCACTGATTGCCCTACCCTAGAAGTTTAATGGTGCATTTTACTCGCCATTTCATGCGCTTTGAGATGCCGCTTAGCCCAATACGCTATCTGCAATAGGAGCGACGTAAATTGAACAAATGTGATAGAATATCGCTGAATTCTTAAATTAACTATAATATAAAATGATCTAATCGGGTCACTGATTGCCCTACCCTAGAAGTTTAATAGTGCATTTTACTCGCCATTTCATGCGCTTTGAGATGCCGCTTAGCCCAATACGCTATCGGAAATATGAGCGACGTAAATTGAACAAATGTGATAGAATTTCGCTGAAATCTTATACTAACAAAAATATAAAATGATCTAATCGGGTCTCTGTTTGCCATATCCTAGAAGTTTAGTATTGCATTTTACTCGCCATTTCATGCGCTTTGAGATGCCGCTTAGCCCAATACGCTATCTGAAACAGGTGCGACGTAAATTGAACAAATGTGATAGAATTTCGCTGAATTCTTAAATTAACTATAATATAAAATTATCTAATCGGGTCACTGATTGCCCTATCATAGAAGTTTAATAGTGCATTTTACTCGCCATTCCACGCGCTTTAAGATTCCGGCCAGCCCAGTACACTATCTGAAATAGGAGCGACGTAATTTGAAGAAATGTGATAGAATTACGCTGAATTCTTATATTAACCGTAATATAAAATGATCTAATCGGGTCTCTGTTCGCCCTACCCTAGAAGTTTAATAGTGCATTTCACTCGTCATTTCATGTGCTTTCAGTTGCCGCTTAGCTCAATACGCTATCTGAAATAGGAGCGACGAAAGTTGAACAAATGTGATAGAATTTCGCTGAATTATTTTATTAACCAGAATGTAAAATGATCTAATCTGGTCTCTGTTCGCCCTACCATAGAAGTCTTATAGTGCATTTCACTCGCCATTTCATGCGCTTTGAGATGCCGCTTAGCCCAATACGATATCTAAAATAGGAGCGTCCTAAATTGAACGAATGTGATAGAATTTTGCTGAATTCTTAAATTAACCATAATATAAAATGATCTAATCGGGTCTCTGCTTGCCCTACCCTAGAAGTTTAATAGTGCATTTTACTCGCCATTTCATACGCTTTGAGATGCCGCTGTGCCCAATACGCTATCTGAAATAGGAGCGACGTAAATTGAAAAAATGTGATAGCATTTCACTGAATTCTTATATTAACCAAAATATAAAATGATCTAATCGGGTATCTGTTTGCCTTATCCTAGAAGTTTAATAGTGCATTATACTCGCCATTTCATGCGCTTCGAGATGCCGCTTAACCCAACACGCTATCTGCAATAGGAGCGACGTAAATTGAACAAACGTGATAGAATTTTGCTGAATTCTTAAATTAACCATAGTACAAAATGATCTAATCGGGTCTCTGTTTGCCCTACCCTAGAAGTTTAATAGTGCATTTTGCTCGCCATTTCATGCGCTTTGAGATGCCGCTTAGCCCAATACGCTATCTGAAATAGGAGCGACGTAAATTGAACAAATGTGATAGAATATCGCTGAATTCTTAAATTAACTATAATATAAAATGATCTAATCGGGTCACTGATTGCCCTACCCTAGAAGTTTAATACTGCATTTTACTCGCCATTTCATGCGCTTTGAGATGCCGCTTAGCCCAATACGCTATCTGAAATATGAGCGACGTAAATTGAACAAATGTGATAGAATTTCGCTGAATTCTTATATTAACCATAATATAAAATGATCTAATCGGGTCACTGATTGCCCTACCCTAGAAGTTTAATAGTGCATTTTACTTGCCATTTCATGCGCTTTGAGATGCCGCTTAGCCCAATACGCTATCTGAAATATGAGCGACGTAAATTGAACAAATGTGATAGAATTTCGCTGAATTCTTATATTAACCATAATATAAAATGATCTAATCGGGTATCTGTTTGCCTTATCCTAGAAGTTTAATAGTGCATTATACTCGCCATTTCATGCGCTTCGAGATGCCGCTTAACCCAACACGCTATCTGCAATAGGAGCGACGTAAATTGAACAAACGTGATAGAATTTTGCTGAATTCTTAAATTAACCATAGTACAAAATGATCTAATCGGGTCTTTGTTTGCCCTACCCTAGAAGTTTAATAGTGCATTTTGCTCGCCATTTCATGCGCTTTGAGATGCCGCTTAGCCCAATACGCTAACTGAAATAGGAGCGACGTAAATTGAACAAATGTGATAGAATTTCCCTGAAATCTTATATTAAACAAAATATAAAATGATCTAATCGGGTCTCCGTTTGCCTTATCCTAGAAGTTTAATAGCGCATTTTACGCGCCATTTCATGCGCTTTGAGATGCCGCTTAGCCCAATACGGTATCTGAAATATCAGCGACGCAAATTGAACAAATGTGATAGAATTTCGCTGAATTCTTATATTAACCATAATATAAAATGATCTAATCGGGTCTCTGACTGCCCTATCATTGAAGTTTAACAGTGCATTTTACTCGCGATTCCACGCGCTTTAAGATGCCGCCTAGCCCAGTACGCTATCTGAAATAGGAGCGACGTAAATTCAACAAATGTGATAGAATTTTGCTGAATTCTTAAATTAACCATTATATAAAATGATCTAATCGGGTCTCTGTTTGCCCTACCCTAGAAGTTTAATAGTGCATTTCACTCGTCATTTCATGCGCTTTGAGATGCCGCTAAGCCCAATAAGCTATATGTAATAGGAGCGACGTAAATTTTACAAATGTGATAGAATTTCGTTGAATTCTTATATTAACCAAAATATAAAATGATCTAATCGGGTCTCTGTTTGCACTACCCAAGAAGTTTAATAGTGCATTCTACTCGCCATTTCATGCGCTTTGAGATGCCGCTTAGCCCAATACCGTATCTGAAATATGAGCGACGTAAATTGAACAAATGTGATAGAATTTCCCTGAAATCTTATATTAAACAAAATATAAAATGATCTAATCGGGTCTGTGAATGCCCATTCATAGAAGCTTAATAGTGCATTTTACTCGCCATTCCACGCGGATTAAGATGCCGGCCAGCCCAGTACGCTATCTGAAATAGGAGCGACGTAATTTGAAGAAATGTGATAGAATTACGCTGAATTCTTATATTAACCGTAATATAGAATGAACAAATCGGGTCTCCGTTTGCCTTATCCTAGAAGTTTAATAGCGCATTTTACGCATCATTTCATGCGCTTTGAGAGGCCGCTTAGCCCAATACGCTATCTGAAATAGGAGCGACGTAAATTGAACAAATGTGATAGAATTTCCGTGAATTCTTATATAAACCTTAATGTAAAATGATCCAATCGGGTCTCTGTTCGCCCTACCATAGAAGTCTAATAGTGCATTTCACTCGCCATTTCATGCGCTTTGAGGTGCCGCTTAGCCCAATACGCTATCTGAAATAGGAGCGACGTAAGTTGAACAAATGTGATAGAATTTCGCTGAATTCTTTCATTAACTATAATATAAAATGATCTAATCGGGTCACTGATTGCCCTACCCTAGAAGTTTAATAGTGCATTTTACTCGCCATTTCATGCGCTTTGAGATGCCGCTTAGCCCAATACGCTATCTGAAATAGGAGCGACGTAAATTGAACAAATGAGATAGAATATCGCTGAATTCTTAAATTAACTGTAATATAAAATGATCTAATCGGGTCACTGATTGCCCTACCCTAGAAGTTTAATAGTGCATTTTACTCGCCATTTCATGCGCTTTCAGATGCCGCTTAGCCCAATACGCTATCGGAAATATGAGCGACGTAAATTGAACAAATGTGATAGAATTTCGCTGAATTCATATATTAACAAAAATTTAAAATGATCTAATCGGGTCTCTGTTTGCCCTACCCTAGAAGTTTAATAGTGCATTTTACTCGCCATTTTATGCGCTTTGAGATGCCGCTTAGCCCAATACGCTATCTGAAATAGGAGCGACGTAAATTGAACAAATGTGATAGAATTTCGCTGAACTCTTATATTAACCAAAATATAGAATGATCTAATCGGGTCTCTGATTGCCCTATCATAGAAGTTTGATAGTGCATTTTACTCGACATTCCACGCGCTTTAAGTTGCCGCCTAGCCCAGTACGCTATCTGAAATAGGAGCTACGTAAGTTGAACAAATGTGACAGAATTACGCTGAATTCTTATATTAACCGCAATATAAAATGATCTAATCGGGTCTCTGTATGCCTTATCCTAGAAGTTTAATAGTGCATTTTACTCGCCATTTCATGCGCTTTGAGATGCCGCTTAGCCCAGTACGCTATCTGAAATATGAGCGACGTAAATTGAACAAATGTGATAGAATTTCGCTGAATTCTTATATTAACCAAAATATAAAATGATCTAATCGGGTCTCTGATAGCCCTATCATAGAAGTTTAAAAGTGCATTTTACTCGCCATTCCACGCGCTTTAAGATGCCGCCTAGCCCAGTACGCTATCTGAAAGAGGAGCGACGTAAGTTGAACAAATGTGATAGAATTACGCTGAATTCTTATATTAACCGTAATATAAAATGATCTAATCGGGTCTCTGTTTGCCTTATCCTAGAAGTTTAATAGTGCATGTTACTCGCCATTTCATGCGCATTGAGATGCCGCTTAGCCCAATACGCTATCTGAAGTAGGAGCGACGTAAATTGAACAAATGTGATAGAATTTCGCTGAATTCTTATATTAACCGTAATATAAAATGATCTATTCGGGTTTCTGTTCGCCCTACCCCAGAAGTTTAATAGAGCATTTCACTCGTCAATCCATGCGCTTTGAGATGCCGCTTAGCCCAATACGCTATCTGCAATAGGAGCGACGTAAATTGAACAAATGTGATAGAATTTCGCTGAATTCTTATATTAACCAAAATACAAAATGATCTAATCGGGTCTCTGATTGCCCTATCATAGAAGCTTAATAGTGCATTTTACTCGCCATTCCGCGCGCTTTAAGATACCGCCTAGCACAGTATGCTATCTGAAATAGGAACTACGTAAATTGAACAAATGTGATAGAATTTTGCTGAATTCTTAAATTAAGCATAATATAAAATGATCTAATCGGGTCTCTGATTGCCCTATCATAGAAGTTTAATAGTGCATTTTACTCGCCATTCCACGCGCTTTAAGCTGACGCCCAGCCCAGTAAGCTATCTGAAATAGGAGCGACGTAAATTGAACAAATGTGATAGAATTTTGCTGAATTCTTAAATTAACCATAATATAAAATGATCTAATCGGGTCTCTGTTTGCCCTACCCTAGAACTTTAATAGTGCATTTTACTCCTCATTTCATGCGCTTTGAGATGCCGCTTAGCCCAATACGCTATCTGAAATAGGAGCGACGTAAATTGAACAAATGTGATAGAATTTCGCTGAATTCTGAAATTAACTATAATATAAAATGATCTAATCGGGTCTCTGTTTGCCCTACCCTAGAAGTTTAATAGTGAATTTTACTCGCCATTCCACGCGCTTTAAGATGTCGCCTAGCCCAGTACGCTATCAGAAATAGGAGCGACGTAAATTGAAAAAATGTGATAGAATTTTGTTGAATTCTTAAATTAACCATTATATAAAATGATCTAATCGGGTCTCTGTTTGCCCTACCCTAGAAGTTTAATAGTGCATTTTCCTCGCCATTTCATGGACTTTGAGATGCTGCTTAGCCCAATACGCTAACTGAAATAGGAGCGACGTAAATTGAACAAATGTGATAGAATTTCACTGAATTCTTATGTTAACCAAAATATAAAATGATCTAATCGGGTCTCTGATTGCCCTATCATAGAAGTTTAATAGTGCATTTTACTCGCCATTCCACGCGCTTTAAGATGCCGCCTAGCCCAGTACGCTATCTGAAAGAGGAGCGACGTAAGTTGAACAAATGTGATAGAATTACGCTGAATTCTTATATTAACCGTAATATAAAATGATCTAATCGGGTCTCTGTTTGCCTTATCCTAGAAGTTTAATAGTGCATTTTACTCGCCATTCCACGCGCTTTATGATGCAGCCTAGCCCAGTACGCTATCTGAACTAGGAGCGACGTAAATTGAACAAATGTGTTAGAATTTCACTGAATTCTTATATTAACCAAAATATAAAATGATCTAATCGGGTCTCTGATAGCCCTATCATAGAAGTTTAATAGTGCATTATACTCACCATTTCATGCGCTTTGAGATGCCGCTTAGCCCAATACGCTATCTGAAATAGTAGCGACGTAAATTGAACAAATGTGATAGAATTTCGCTGAATTCTTAAATTAACCATAATATAAAATGATCTAATCGGGACTCTGTTTGCCCTACCCTAGAAGTTTAATAGTGCATTTTACTCGCCATTTCATGCGCTTTCAGATGCCGCTTAGCCCAATACGCTATCTGAAATAGGAGCGACGTAAATTGAACAAATGTGATAGAATTTCGCTGAATTCTTATATTAACCAAAATATAAAATGATCTAATCGGGTCTCTGTTTGCCCTACCCTAGAAGTTTAATAGTGCATTTTACTCGCCATTTCTTGCGCTTTGAGATGCCCATTAGCCCAATAAGCTATCTGAAATAGGAGCGACGTAAATTGAACAAGTGTGACAGAATTTCCCTGAAATCTTATATTAAACAAAATATAAAATGATCTAATCGGGTCTCTGATTGGCCTATCATAGATGTTTAATAGGGTATTTTACTCGCCTTTCCACGCGCTTTAAGATGCCGCCTAGCTCAGTACGCTATCTGAAATAGGAACGACGTAAATTGAACAAATGTGATAGAATTTCGCTGAATTCTTATATTAACCGTAATATAAAATGATCTAATCGGGTCTCTGTTTGCCCTACCCTAGAAGTTTAGTAGTGTATTTTACTCGCCCTTCCACGCGCTTTAAGATGCCGCCTAGCCCAGTACGCAATCTGAAATAGGAGCGACGTAAGTTGAACAAATGTGATAGAATTACGCTGAATTCTTATATTAACCGTAATATAAAATGATCTAATCGGGTATCTGTTTGCCTTACCCTAGAAGTTTAATAGTGCATTTTACTCGCCATTTCATGCGCTTTCAGATGCCGCTTAGCCCAATACGCAATCTTTAATAGGAGCGACGTAAATTGAACAAATGTGATAGAATTTCGCTGAATTCTTAAATTAACCATAATTTAAAATGATCTAATCGGGACTCTGTTTGCCCTACCCTAGAAGTTTAATAGTGCATTTCACTTGTCATTTCATGCGCTTCGAGATGCCGCTAAGACCAATAAGCTATCTGAAATAGGAGCGACGTGAATTGAAAAAATGAGAAAGAATTATGCTGAATTCTTAAATTGACCGTAATATAAAATGATCTAATCGGGTCTCTGTTTGCCCTACCCTAGAAGTTTAATATTGCATTTCACTCGCCATTTCGTGCGCTTTGAGGTGCCGCTTAGCCCAATATGCTATCTGAAATAGGAGCGACGTAAATTGAACAAATGTGATAGAATTTCCCCGAAATCTTATATAAAACAAAATATAAAATGATCTAATCGGGTCTCTGATTGCCCTAACATGGAAGATTAGTAGTGCATTTTACTCACCCTTCCACGCGCTTTAAGATGCCGCCTAGCCCTGTACGCTATCTGAAATAGGAGCGACGAAAGTTGAGCAAATGTGATAGAATTACGCTGCATTCTTATATTAACCGTAATATAAAATGATCTAATCGGGTCTCTGTTTGCCCTACCCTAGAAGTTTAGTAGTGCATTTTACTCGCCCTTCCACGCGCTTTAAGATGCCGCCTAGCCCTGTACGCTATCTGAAATAGGAGCGACGAAAGTTGAGCAAATGTGATAGAATTACGCTGCATTCTTATATTAACCGTAATATAAAATGATCTAATGGGGTCTCTGTTTGCCCTACCCTAGAAGTTTAGTAGTGCATTTTACTCGCCCTTCCACGCGCTTTGAGGTGGCGCTTAGCCCAATACGCTATCTGAAATATCAGCGACGTAAATTGAACAAATGTGATAGAATTTCGCTGAATTCTTATATTAACCGTAATATAAAATGATCTATTCGGGTTTCTGTTCGCCCTACCCCAGAAGTTTAATAGAGCATTTCACTCGTCAATCCATGCGCTTTGAGATGCCGCTTAGCCCAATACGCTATCTGAAATAGGAGCGACGTAAATTAAACAAATGTAATAGAATTTCGCTGAATTCTTATATTAACCAAAATACAAAATGATCTAATCGGGTCTCTGATTGCCCTACCCTAGAAGTTTAACAGTGCATTTTACTCGCCATATCTTGCGTTTTGAGATGCAGCTTACCCCAATACGCTATCTGAAATAGGAGCGACGTAAATTGAACAAATGTGACAGAATTTCGCTCAATTCTTATATTAACCAAAATATAAAATGATCTAATCGGGTCTCTGTTTGCCCTACCCTAGAAGTTTAATAGTGCATTTTACTCGCCATTTCATGCGCATTGAGATGCCGCTTAGCCCAATACGCTATCTGAAATAGGAGCGACGTAAATTGAACAAATGTGATAGAATTTCGCTGATTTCTTAAATTAACCATAATATAAAATGATCTTATCGGGTCTCTGTTTGCCCTACCCTAGAAGTTTAATAGTGCATTTTACTCGACATTTCTTGCGCTTTGAGATGCCGCTTAGCCCAATACGCTATCTGAAATATCAGCGACGTAAATTGAACAAATGTGAGAGAATTTCGCTGAATTCTTATATTAACCAAAATATAAAATGATGTAATCGGGTCTCTGATTGCCCTATCATAGAAGTTTAGTAGTGCATTTTACTCGCCCTTCCACGCGCTTTGAGATGCCGCCTAGCCCAGTACGCTATCTGAAATATGAGCGACGTAAATTGAACAAATGTGATAGAATTTCGCTGAATTCTTATATTAACCAAAATATAAAATGATCTAATCGGGTCTCTGATAGCCCTATCATAGAAGTTTAATAGTGCGTTTTACTCGCCATTCCACGCGCTACAAGATGCCGCCTAGCCCAGTACGCTATCTGAAAGGGGAGCGACGTAAGTTGAACAAATGTGATAGAATTACGCTGAATTCTTATATTAACCGTAATATAAAATGATCTAATCGGGTCTCTGTTTGCCTTATCCTAGAAGTTTAATAGTGCATTTTACTCGCCATTTCATGCGCTTTGAGTTGCCGCTTAGCCCAGTACGCTATCTGAAATAGGAGCGACGTAAATTGAACAAATGTGATAGAATTTCGCTGAATTCTTATATTAACCAAAATACAAAATGATCTAATCGGGTCTCTGATTGCCCTATCATAGAAGTTTAATAGTGCATTTTACTCGCCATTCTACGCGCTTTAAGATGCCGCCTAGCCCAGTACGCTATCTGAAATAGGAGCTACGTAAGTTGAACAAATGTGACAGAATTACGCTGAATTCTTATATTAACCTTAATGTAAAATGATCTAATCTGGTCTCTGTTCGCCCTACCCTAGAAGTTTAATAGTGCATTTCACTCGTCATTTCATGCGCTTTGAAATGCCGCTTAGCTCAATAAGCTATCTGAAATAGGAGCGACGTAAATTAAACAAATGTGATAGAATTTCGCTGAATTCTGAAATTATCCATAATATAAAATGATCTAATCGGGTCTCTGTTTGCACTACCCTAGAAGTTTAATAGTGCATTTTACTCGCCCTTCCACGCGCTTTAAGATGCCGCCTAGCCCAGTACGCTATCTCAAGCAGGTGCGGCGTAAGTTGAACAAATGTGATAGAATTACGCTGAATTCTTATATTATCCGTAATATAAAATGATCTAATCGGTTCTCTGTTTGCCTTATCCTAGAAGTTTAATAGTACATCTTACTCGCCATTTCATGCGCTTTGAGATGCCGCCTAGCCCAATACGCTATCTGAAATAGGAGAGACGTAAATTGAACAAATGTGTTAGAATTTCCCTGAATTCTTATATTAACCATAATGTAAAATGATCTAATCGGGACTCTGTTCGCCCTGCCCTAGAAGTTTAATAGTGCATTTCACTCCTCATTTCATGCGCTTTGAGATGCCGCTTAGCTCAATAAGCTATCTGAAATAGGAGCGACGTAAATTGAATAAATATGATAGAATTTCGCTGAATTCTTATATTAACCAAAATATAAAATGATCTAATCGGGTCTCTTATTGCCCTATCATAGAAGCTTAATAGTGCATTTTACTCGCCATTCCACGCGCTTTAAGCTGACGCCTAGCCCAGTACGCTATCTGAAATAGGAACGACGTAAATTGAACAAAAGTGATAGAATTTTGCTGAATGATTAAATTAACCATAATATAAAATGATCTAATCGAGACTCTGTTTGCCCTACCCTAGAAGTTTAATAGTGCATTTTACTCGCCATTTCATGCGCTTTCAGATGCCGCTTAGCCCAATACGCTATCTGAAATAGGAGCGACGTAAATTGAACAAATGTGATAGAATTTCGCTGAATTCTTATATTAAACAAAATATAAAATGATCTAATCGGGTCTCTGATTGGCCTATCATAGGTGTTTAATAGGGTATTTTACTCGCCTTTCCACGCGCTTTAAGATGCCGCCTAGCCCAGTACCCTATCTGAAATAGGAACGACGTAAATTGAACAAATGTGATAGAATTTCGCTGAATTCTTAAATTAACCATAATATAAAATGATCTAATCGGGTCTCTGTTTGCCCTACCCTAGAAGTTTAGTAGTGCATTTTACTCGCCCTTCCACGCGCTTTAAGATGCCGCCTAGCCCAGTACGCTATCTGAAATAGGAGCGACGTAAGTTGAACAAATGTGATAGAATTACGCTGAATTCTTATATTAACCGTAATATAAAATGATCTAATCGGGTATCTGTTTGCCTTACCCTAGAAGTTTAATAGTGCATTTTACTCCACATTTCTTGCGCTTTGAGATGCCGCTTAGCCCAATACGCTATCTGAAATATCAGCGACGTAAATTGAACAAATGTGAGAGAATTTCGCTGAATTCTTATATTAACCAAAATATAAAATGATGTAATCGGGTCTCTGATTGCCCGATCATAGAAGCTTAGTAGTACATTATACTCGCCCTTCCACGCGCTTTGAGATACCGCCTAGCCCAGTACGCTATCTGAAATAGGAGCGACGTAAGTTGAACAAATGTGATAGAATTACGCTGAATTCTTATATTAACCGTAATATAAAATGATCTAATCGGGTCTCTGTTTGCCCTACCCTAGAAGTTTAATAGTGCATTTTACTCGTCATTTCATGCGCTTTGAGATGTCGCATAGCCCAATACGCTATCTGAAATAGGAACGACGTAAATTGAACAAATGTGATAGAATTTTTCTGAATTCTTAAATTAACCATAATATAAAATGATCTAATCGGGTCTCTGTTTGCCCTACCCTTGAAGTTTAATAGTGCATTTTACTCGCCATTTCATGCGCTTTGTGATGCCGCTTAGCCCAATACGCTATCTGAAATAGGAGCGACGTAAATTGAACAAATGTGATAGAATTTCGCTGAATTCTTATATTAACCAAAATATAAAATGATCTAATCGGGTCTCTGATAGCCCTATCATAGAAGTTTAAAAGTGCATTTTACTCGCCATTCCACGCGCTTTAAGATGCCGCCTAGCCCAGTACGCTATCTGAAAGAGGAGCGACGTAAGTTGACGAAATGTGATAGAATTACGCTGAATTCTTATATTAACCGTAATATAAAATGATCTAATCGGGTCTCTGTTTGCCTTATCCTAGAAGTTTAATAGTGCATGTTACTCGCCATTTCATGCGCATTGAGATGCCGCTTAGCCCAATACGCTATCTGAAATAGGAGCGACGTAAATTGAACAAATGTGATAGAATTTCGCTGAATTCTTATATTAACCGTAATATAAAATGATCTATTCGGGTTTCTGTTCGCCCTACCCCAGAAGTTTAATAGAGCATTTCACTCGTCAATCCATGCGCTTTGAGATGCCGCTTAGCCCAATACGCTATCTGCAATAGGAGCGACGTAAATTGAACAAATGTGATAGAATTTTGCTGAATTCTTATATTAACCGTAATATAAAATGATCTAATCGGGTATCTGTTTGCCTTACCCTAGAAGTTTAATAGTGCATTTTACTCGCCATTTCATGCGCTTTCAGATGCCGCTTTGCCCAATACGCAATCTTTAATAGGAGCGACGTAAATTGAACAAATGTGATAGAATTTCGCTGAATTCTTAAATTAACCATAATATAAAATGATCTAATCGGGACTCTGTTTGCCCTACCCTAGAAGTTTAATAGTGCATTTCACTTGTCATTTCATGCGCTTCGAGATGCCGCTAAGACCAATAAGCTATCTGAAATAGGAGCGACGTGAATTGAAAAAATGAGAAAGAATTATGCTGAATTCTTAAATTGACCGTAATATAAAATGATCTAATCGGGTCTCTGTTTGCCCTACCCTAGAAGTTTAATATTGCATTTCACTCGCCATTTCGTGCGCTTTGAGGTGCCGCTTAGCCCAATATGCTATCTGAAATAGGAGCGACGTAAATTGAACAAATGTGATAGAATTTCCCCGAAATCTTATATAAAACAAAATATAAAATGATCTAATCGGGTCTCTGATTGCCCTAACATGGAAGATTAGTAGTGCATTTTACTCACCCTTCCACGCGCTTTAAGATGCCGCCTAGCCCTGTACGCTATCTGAAATAGGAGCGACGAAAGTTGAGCAAATGTGATAGAATTACGCTGCATTCTTATATTAACCGTAATATAAAATGATCTAATCGGGTCTCTGTTTGCCCTACCCTAGAAGTTTAGTAGTGCATTTTACTCGCCCTTCCACGCGCTTTAAGATGCCGCCTAGCCCTGTACGCTATCTGAAATAGGAGCGACGAAAGTTGAGCAAATGTGATAGAATTACGCTGCATTCTTATATTAACCGTAATATAAAATGATCTAATGGGGTCTCTGTTTGCCCTACCCTAGAAGTTTAGTAGTGCATTTTACTCGCCCTTCCACGCGCTTTGAGGTGGCGCTTAGCCCAATACGCTATCTGAAATATCAGCGACGTAAATTGAACAAATGTGATAGAATTTCGCTGAATTCTTATATTAACCGTAATATAAAATGATCTATTCGGGTTTCTGTTCGCCCTACCCCAGAAGTTTAATAGAGCATTTCACTCGTCAATCCATGCGCTTTGAGATGCCGCTTAGCCCAATACGCTATCTGAAATAGGAGCGACGTAAATTAAACAAATGTAATAGAATTTCGCTGAATTCTTATATTAACCAAAATACAAAATGATCTAATCGGGTCTCTGATTGCCCTACCCTAGAAGTTTAACAGTGCATTTTACTCGCCATATCTTGCGTTTTGAGATGCAGCTTACCCCAATACGCTATCTGAAATAGGAGCGACGTAAATTGAACAAATGTGATAGAATTTCGCTGAATTCTTATATTAACCAAAACATAAAATGATCTAATCGGGTCTCTGATAGTCCTATCATAGAAGTTTAATAGTGCATTTTACTCGCCTTTCCACGCGCTTTAAGATGCCGCCTAGCCCAGTACGCTATCTGAAATAGGAACGACGTAAATTGAACAAATGTGATAGAATTTTGCTGACTTCTTAAATTAATCATAATATAAAATGATCTAATCGGGTCTCTGTTTGCCCTACCCTAGTATTTTAATAGTGCATTTTACTCGCCATTTCATGCGCTTTCAGATGCCGCTTAGCCCAATACGCTATCTTTAATAGGAGCGACGTAAATTGAACAAATGTGATAGAATTTCGCTGAATTCTTATATTAACCAAAATATAAAATGACCTAAACGGGTCTCTGATTGCCCTATCATAGTAGTTTAGTAGTGAATTTTACTCGCCATTCCACGCGCTTTAAGATGCCGCCTAGCCCAGTGCGCTATCTGAAATAGGAGCGACGTAAGTTGAACAAATGTGATAGAATTACGCTGCATTCTTATATTAACCGTAATATAAAATGATCTAATCGGGTCTCTGATTGCCCTATCATAGAAGTTTAATAGTGCATTTTACTCGCCGTTCCACGCGCTTTAAGATGCCGCCTAACCCAGTACGCTATCTGAAATAGGAACGACGTAAATTGAACAAATGTGATATTATTTTGCTGACTTCTTAAATTAATCATAATATAAAATGATGTAATCGGGTCTCTGTTTGCCCTGCCCTAGAAGTTTAATAGTGCATTTTACTCGCCATTTCATGCACTTTCAGATGCCGCTTAGCCAAATACGCTATCTTTAATAGGAGCGACGTAAATTGAACAAATGTGACAGAATTTCGCTCAATTCTTATATTAACCAAAATATAAAATGATCTAATCGGGTCTCTGTTTGCCCTACCCTAGAAGTTTAATAGTGCATTTTACTCGCCATTTCATGCGCATTGAGATGCCGCTTAGCCCAATACGCTATCTGAAATAGGAGCGACGTAAATTGAACAAATGTGATAGAATTTCGCTGATTTCTTAAATTAACCATAATATAAAATGATCTAATCGGGTCTCTGTTTGCCCTACCCTAGAAGTTTAATAGTGCATTTTACTCGTCATTTCATGCGCTTTGAGATGTCGCATAGCCCAATACGCTATCTGAAATAGGAACGACGTAAATTGAACAAATGTGATAGAATTTTTCTGAATTCTTAAATTAACCATAATATAAAATGATCTAATCGGGTCTCTGTTTGCCCTACCCTTGAAGTTTAATAGTGCATTTTACTCGCCCTTTCATGCGCTTTGTGATGCCGCTTAGCCCAATACGCTATCTGAAATAGGAGCGACGTAAATTGAACAAATGTGATAGAATTTCGCTGAATTCTTATATTAACCAAAATATAAAATGATCTAATCGGGTCTCTGATAGCCCTATCATAGAAGTTTAAAAGTGCATTTTACTCGCCATTCCACGCGCTTTAAGATGCCGCCTAGCCCAGTACGCTATCTGAAAGAGGAGCGACGTAAGTTGACGAAATGTGATAGAATTACGCTGAATTCTTATATTAACCGTAATATAAAATGATCTAATCGGGTCTCTGTTTGCCTTATCCTAGAAGTTTAATAGTGCATGTTACTCGCCATTTCATGCGCATTGAGATGCCGCTTAGCCCAATACGCTATCTGAAATAGGAGCGACGTAAATTGAACAAATGTGATAGAATTTCGCTGAATTCTTATATTAACCGTAATATAAAATGATCTATTCGGGTTTCTGTTCGCCCTACCCCAGAAGTTTAATAGAGCATTTCACTCGTCAATCCATGCGCTTTGAGATGCCGCTTAGCCCAATACGCTATCTGCAATAGGAGCGACGTAAATTGAACAAATGTGATAGAGTTTCGCTGAATTCTTATATTAACCAAAATACAAAATGATCTAATCGGGTCTCTGATTGCCCTATCATAGAAGCTTAATAGTGCATTTTACTCGCCATTCCGCGCGCTTTAAGATACCGCCTAGCACAGTATGCTATCTGAAATAGGAACTACGTAAATTGAACAAATGTGATAGAATTTTGCTGAATTCTTAAATTAAGCATAATATAAAATGATCTAATCGGGTCTCTGACTGCCCTACACTAGAAGTATAATAGTGCATTTTACTCGCCATTTCATGCGCTTTGAGATGCCGCTTAGCCCAATACGCTATCTGAAACAGGAGCGACGTAAATTAAACAAATGTAATAGAATTTCGCTGAATTCTTATATTAACCAAAATACAAAATGATCTAATCGGGTCTCTGATTGCCCTACCCTAGAAGTTTAATAGTGCATTTTACTCGCCATGTCTTGCGCTTTGAGATGCAGCTTACCCCAATACGCTATCTGAAATAGGAGCGACGTAAATTGAACAAATGTGATAGAATTTCGCTGAACTCTTATATTAACCAAAACATAAAATGATCTAATCGGGTCTCTGTTCGCCCTAGCCTAGAAGTATAATAGTGCATTTTACTCGCCATTTCATGCGCTTTGAGATGCCGCTTAGCCCAATACGCTATCTGAAATAGGAGCGACGTAAATTGAACAAATGTGATAGAATTTCGCTGAATTCTGAAATTATCCATAATATAAAATGATCTAATCGGGTCTCTGTTTGCACTACCCCAGAAGTTTAATAGTGTATTTTACTCGCCCTTCCACGCGCTTTCAGATGCCGCCTAGCCCAGTACGCTATCTCAAGCAGGTGCGGCGTAAGTTGAACAAATGTGATAGAATTACGCTGAATTCTTATATTATCCGTAATATAAAATGATCTAATCGGTTCTCTGTTTGCCTTATCCTAGAAGTTTAATAGTACATCTTACTCGACATTTCATGCGCTTTGAGATGCCGCCTAGCCCAATACGCTATCTGAAATAGGAGAGACGTAAATTGAACAAATGTGTTAGAATTTCCCTGAATTCTTATATTAACCATAATGTAAAATGATCTAATCGGGTCTCTGTTCGCCCTGCCCTAGAAGTTTAATAGTGCATTTCACTCCTCATTTCATGCGCTTTGAGATGCCGCTTAGCTCAATAAGCTATCTGAAATAGGAGCGACGTAAATTGAATAAATATGATAGAATTTCGCTGAATTCTTATATTAACCAAAATATAAAATGATCTAATCGGGTCTCTTATTGCCCTATCATGGAAGCTGAATAGTGCATTTTACTCGGCATTCCACGCGCTTTAAGGTGCCGCCTAGCCCAGTACGCTATCTGAAATAGGAACGACGTAAATTGAACAGAAGTGATAGAATTTTGCTGAATGATTAAATTAACCATAATATAAAATGATCTAATCGGGTCTCTGTTTGCCCTACCCTAGAAGTTTAATAGTGCATTTTACTCGCCATTTCATGCGCTTTGAGGTGCCGCTTAGCCCAATACGCTATATGAAACGTGAGCGACGTAAATTGAACAAATGTGATAGAATTTCGCTGAATTCTTATATTAACCAAAGTATAAAATGATCTAATCGGGTCTCTGATTGCCCTATCATAGAAGTTTAATAGTGCATTTTACTCGCCATTCCACGCGCTTTAAGCTGACGCCCAGCCCAGTAAGCTATCTGAAATAGGAGCGACGTAAATTGAACAAATGTGATAGAATTTTGCTGAATTCTTAAATTAACCTTAATATAAAATGATCTAATCGGGTCTCTGTTTGCCCTACCCTAGAACTTTAATAGTGCATTTTACTCCTCATTTCATGCGCTTTGAGATGCCGCTTAGCCCAATACGCTATCTGAAATAGGAGCGACGTAAATTGAACAAATGTGATAGAATTTCGCTGAATTCTGAAATTAACTATAATATAAAATGATCTAATCGGGTCTCTGTTTGCCCTACCCTAGAAGTTTAATAGTGCATTTTCCTCGCCATTTCATGGACTTTGAGATGCTGCTTAGCCCAATACGCTAACTGAAATAGGAGCGACGTAAATTGAACAAATGTGATAGAATTTCACTGAATTCTTATATTAACCAAAATATAAAATGATCTAATCGGGTCTCTTATTGCCCTATCATAGAAGCTTAATAGTGCATTTTACTCGCCATTCCACGCGCTTTAAGATGCCGCCTAGCCCAGTACGCTATCTGAAAGAGGAGCGACGTAAGTTGAACAAATGTGATAGAATTACGCTGAATTCTTATATTAACCGTAATATAAAATGATCTAATCGGGTCTCTGTTTGCCTTATCCTAGAAGTTTAATAGTGCATTTTACTCGCCATTCCACGCGCTTTATGATGCAGCCTAGCCCAGTACGCTATCTGAAATAGGAGCGACGTAAATTGAACAAATGTGTTAGAATTTCACTGAATTCTTATATTAACCAAAATATAAAATGATCTAATCGGGTCTCTGATAGCCCTATCATAGAAGTTTAATAGTGCATTATACTCACCATTTCATGCCCTTTGAGATGCCGCTTAGCCCAATACGCTATCTGAAATAGTAGCGATGTAAATTGAACAAATGTGATAGAATTTCGCTGAATTCTTAAATTAACCATAATATAAAATGATCTAATCGGGACTCTGTTTGCCCTACCCTAGAAGTTTAATAGTGCATTTTACTCGCCATTTCATACGCTTTCAGATGCCGCTTAGCCCAATACGCTATCTGAAATAGGAGCGACGTGAATTGAACAAATGTGATAGAATTTCGCTGAATTCTTATATTAACCAAAATATAAAATGATCTAATCGGGTCTCTGTTTGCCCTACCCTAGAAGTTTAATAGTGCATTTTACTCGCCATTTCTTGCGCTTTGAGATGCCCATTAGCCCAATAAGCTATCTGAAATAGGAGCGACGTAAATTGAACAAGTGTGACAGAATTTCCCTGAAATCTTATATTAAACAAAATATAAAATGATCTAATCGGGTCTCTGATTGGCCTATCATAGATGTTTAATAGGGTATTTTACTCGCCTTTCCAGGCGCTTTAAGATGCCGCCTAGCCCAGTACGCTATCTGAAATAGGAACGACGTAAATTGAACAAATGTGATAGAATTTCGCTGAATTCTTATATTAACCGTAATATAAAATGATCTAATCGGGTATCTGTTTGCCTTACCCTAGAAGTTTAATAGTGCATTTTACTCGCCATTTCATGCGCTTTCAGATGCCGCTTAGCCCAATACGCAATCTTTAATAGGAGCGACGTAAATTGAACAAATGTGATAGAATTTCGCTGAATCCTTAAATTAACCATAATATAAAATGATCTAATCGGGACTCTGTTTGCCCTACCCTAGAAGTTTAATAGTGCATTTCACTTGTCATTTCATGCGCTTCGAGATGCCGCTAAGACCAATAAGCTATCTGAAATAGGAGCGACGTGAATCGAAAAAATGAGAAAGAATTATGCTGAATTCTTAAATTGACCGTAATATAAAATGATCTAATCGGGTCTCTGTTTGCCCTACCCTAGAAGTTTAATATTGCATTTCACTCGCCATTTCATGCGCTTTGAGGTGCCGCTTAGCCCAATATGCTATCTGAAATAGGAGCGACGTAAATTGAACAAATGTGATAGAATTTCCCTGAAATCTTATATAAAACAAAATATAAAATGATCTAATCGGGTCTCTGATTGCCCTATCATGGAAGATTAGTAGTGCATTTTACTCACCCTTCCACGCGCTTTAAGATGCCGCCTAGCCCAGTACGCTATCTGAAATAGGAGCGACATAAATTGAACAAATGTGATAGAATTTTGCTGAATTCTTAAATTAACCATAATATAAAATGAGCTAATCGGGTCTCTGTTTGCCCTACCCTAGAAGTTTAGTAGTGCATTTTACTCGCCCTTCCACGCGCTTTAAGATGCCGCCTAGCCCTGTACGCTATCTGAAATAGGAGCGACGAAAGTTGAGCAAATGTGATAGAATTACGCTGCATTCTTATATTAACCGCAATATAAAATGATCTAATCGGGTCTCTGTTTGCCCTACCCTAGAAGTTTAGTAGTGCATTTTACTCGCCCTTCCACGCGCTTTGAGGTGCCGCTTAGCCCAATACGCTATCTGAAATATCAGCGACGTAAATTGAACAAATGTGATAGAATTTCGCTGAATTCTTATATTAACCGTAATATAAAATGATCTATTCGGGTTTCTGTTCGCCCTACCCCAGAAGTTTAATAGAGCATTTCACTCGTCAATCCATGCGCTTTGAGATGCCGCTTAGCCCAATACGCTATCTGAAATAGGAGCGACGTAAATTGAACAAATGTGATATTATTTTGCTGACTTCTTAAATTAATCATAATATAAAATGATGTAATCGGGTCTCTGTTTGCCCTGCCCTAGAAGTATAATAGTGCATTTTACTCGCCATTTCATGCGCTTTGAGATGCCGCTTAGCACAATACGCTATCTGAAACAGGAGCGACGTAAATTAAACAAATGTAATAGAATTTCGCTGAATTCTTATATTAACCAAAATACAAAATGATCTAATCGGGTCTCTGATTGCCCTACCCTAGAAGTTTAATAGTGCATTTTACTCGCCATGTCTTGCGCTTTGAGATGCAGCTTACCCCAATA